>VDFB02062873.1:0-69417 GCA_007258455.2 Sequoia sempervirens
AAGTATGCATAAATTGGTTCTACAAAACCTATAATGCATCAATTTAGTACATAAATTTTTCTCTCTTTGTTCACTCTCACACAACTATAAACAACTTCAAATGTAGATTCCAGATTTTGACAAATTGATACAGTAACACACTTCACGTACTGACTGTAGTCTTTCTTCACATAGACCAACCGGTTCATATCTTTGAGCTGCTATTGTATAACAAATTCTGCCTTCATCAAGAAGCAACACAAATCATACTATAACCCTAATTGAAATTCAATGAATCATTTCATTTTTGGTGGGTTGTATCTAGGGTTTGTATGTCATTTTCTCATTTTCCTATGCAATGGATTCAAATTTGAACCGAGTGATCTCCTTTGCCTTAGTACCGTCATCTTCATCCAATAGCCAGTAGAATCCTTATTGTATATCTACCTGATAATTTATGCAAAAAAAATTATTCATTCATTCTCTTTCTAGGATCGAGTTCAAACCCTGTTCATGATATGTGAATCTATGCCATTCTTATGCATTAAATTCTTCTATTATTCCACCATTGAGTCGATCAAATTCGCTTGCAAAATGAATCATGCACCAATCAAACGATCTACATGAAATAGTTATCATCGAACATCTATGTTTGATTCTCGCCAATTACAAAACTGTATCACCACATCGAGGAGATGAGAAATATGCTTCCACCGAACCTTAATTATCTCTTCGATGAAGAGACTTCAACTCACATAATGCCATTTAATCATTGACCAAAGAAAAGCTTCGTTTATTTGCAACAGTGATGCAAAATCAACAAATGATCGATTTCCATGTGTCATTGTTCTATTTACCTTCAATATGCATGCCATCAATCACCATTGTGTCATTTACTCAGTTGGTTTTTATCTTATCTCCATATTGCTGGGACTCTTTGTCAATTCTTCTTGAAATCTATATTTCTCTTTGACATACACTATTGTCTGAATGGATGGTCCCCACTGCCACATACCATCCATCGTGGATTACTTTCCACCAATCCCCTCTTCCCCACGGGTCTTGACCGGGCCCCATTGAATTATCAGCGAGATGATAGACAACTGTCGCGTATACACCTTCCGACATCACCAAATGTCACTGTCCACCAACACTCAATCCCACCTTGATTGCACAACCATCGCCATGTAGGGTCCACCAGACACATCAGTGGTCATCATACAATCGACGTGGAGTAATTTCCAAGCTACAATCTCTACCATTGACTTCATCCATCGCCATATTGAAGGGAGTGAAAATACTATCACTCTTAAACACTGATGTCATCCCGATGCACATCACATTAATGTTCACATGCAACTCTTGTTGTCGCCAAATTGAGGGGACGAGTTCCCTGGTCTCGTCGAAATATTGATGTCACTTCGATGAAGGAGTAAATGCCGATTACGCCACATAGGAAATATTATCATTGGAAACCATTTGTTGGCGGTAAAAGCTTGGAACAATAATGTATGACATTTTGCAGTATTGAAGCAACTTCTTGTAGCTTTGTATTTTATCATAGATCCACCTTTGACTTCATGCAAAATATTTCCTTTGAATTTGCATGATTGACACTGCTCATATGACACTTTTGACATCAATGACAACATTTTTCCAACAATCTCTCCCTTTGTCATTGATGGCAAAACCTAATGCTTAACCATCCTAATGCTAATCCATATTGTCAACTGTGACATCATTTTCCATATCTACATCTGAGCATCTGTTCTATACTCCCATGCTCCAACTTTGAGCATTTGCACAACTCTCTCCCCCTTTGACATCAATGGCAAAGGGCACATTCCCCCTTAGTAGATGCTACCCCTTTAACAAACAATGCAAAGAGGAAGAGGGAATTCTAAAATCTGCAACCATCAAGTCATTAGAAATTTGTAAAACAAGTTTTACTTGACTTGATTTGCCTTCTCTTATCTAGGGACAAATGAAGGACCAATGAAGCTCCCCCTAAATTTATGCCCTATCACAAATACTAATGTTTAGTGATATGAGGTTGGAGAAATTACTCCCAATTTTTGCCTCAGGTATTCAAACTGCTCTGTAGGAAGAGGCTTGGTGAATATGCCAACCACTTGTTCCTTTGTAGGAACATATTCCATGTTGACTTCTCTATCTGCAACTTTTTCTTTGATGAAGTGATACTTGATCGATATATGCTTGGTTCTAGAATGCATCACAAGATTCTTTGAAATGTTGATAACACTTGAGTTGTCACAAAGAATAGAGATAGGTTCACTGTACTCTACCTTGATGTCCTTTAAATTCTGCTTCATCCATAAGACCTGAGTACAACATGCAACTTTTGTAACATATTCTGCTTCTATCGTAGAAAGAGTGACATACTCTTGATTTTTACTCATCCATGAAGCCAATCTATTTCCTAAAAAGAAGGCTCCACCACTAGTACTCTTTCTATCATCCACACTTCCTGCCCAATTTGCATTTGTGTATGTTGTTAAGATGAAATCTTTGCTTTTGGGATACAATAATCCATAGTCAACAATGCTTTTAATATATCTGAAGATTCTTTTCACAACATTTACATGGTACTCCTTTGGCGCAGCCTGAAACCTTGCTACCATGAAAACTGCTTACATTATATTAGGCCTAGATGCGGTTAAGTATAGAATACTTTCAATTTTTGATCTATACAGAGTGTGATTTGCATCAAGTGATTCATCTGATTTGCTCAATTTGTAGCCAGTAATCATGGGAGGACTGACTGGTCTATCATCCTACATGCCAAACTTCTTAAGCATTTATTTTGCATACTTGGTTTGAGATATGAATATCCCATTTTTCTGACTGTGCTATTTGTAAACCAAGGAAAAATTTGAGTTCTCCTAGCATGGAAATTTCAAAGTCGTCTTGCATGTGTATAGCAAATATTCTACACATTACATCATTACTGCCACCAAATATGATATCATCCATATATACTACAATAATGATCATATGCTCACCTTTAGATTTAAGATATAAATTGTTATTAGCACAACCCTTCTTAAATCCTTGTTGATGTGGGTACTAATCCAACCTTGAGTACCATGCCCTTGGGGATTGCTTTAGACCATACAACGCTTTTCTCAATCTGTAAACATAACCATCATTCTAGTTTCTCAATACATACTTCCTCTTCAAGGTTTCCATTCAAGAATGCATATTTAACGTCCATCTGATACACTTTGAATCCATTGTAAACTAAGAATGCAAGAAACATTCTTATTGCTTCTAGTCTTGCAACAGGGGCAAATGTCTCTTCAAAATCATCCCCTTCTACTTGTGCATATCCTTTGCACACTAACCTTGCTTTGTTTCTAACCACATCTCCATCTTCATTCAACTTATTTCTGAATACCCATTTGGTGCCAATTACATTCTTGTTTGATGGTCTAGGAACCAATTTGCATGTTTTGTTATTCTCAATCTGATTGAGTTCCTCTTTCGCTGCTTTTGTCCAACTCTCATCCTTACTAGCTTCAGTAAATCTCTTTGGTACAATCTAAGACAAGAGAGCAAAATTTACTTGTTCCTTATCCTTTCCAAGTCTCCTAGTCTACACACCTTCATTTTTGTCACCAATTATTTGGTCTGCAGGATGATCCTTTTGCACATATTTTGCAGGGGCTCGTTCAACCACTTCTTCATTCTCTTCTTCTTTTGTTGCACCTACATCATCATCTTCTGACTCAAACTCAAAGTTGTTTCTGCTAGATTTTCTTTGATTTGTATTTTCATCAACTTTGACATTTATGCTTTCAACAATCTTGTGCAGTTTCTTGTTGTAACTCTTGTAAGCTTTGCTCTAAGTTGAGTAACCTAAGAAAAATATTTCATCACATCTTGAATCAAAGCTTCCTAAATCTTCATCTTCTCTCTTGATATAGCATTTTCTACCAAAAACCTTGAAATGCTTGATAGATGCAGGCCTAGCAAACCACAATTCATGAGGAGTTATGCCACTATTTGCTCTTAGCAGGGCTCTTTTCTGAATGTACACAATAGTTTGAACTACTTCCTTCCAAAATGTATTAGCCAAATTTGCATCATTTAACATAGCTCTAGCCATTTCTTTCACAATCCTATTTCTTCTTTTTACCACTCCATTTTGTTGTGGAGTTCTAGGTGTCAAATACTATTGCTTAATTCCATGATCTTCATAGTACTCTTTGAATTCACTTGATGTAGATTCTCCACCTTTGTCTGATCTTAGACATTCTCTACCAACTTTCTGGAAACCTTAAACCTCTCAAACGCTTTAGCCTTCTCCTTTAAAAACATCACCCATGCCATTCTAGTATAATCATTGATTAGCAGCATGAAGTATCTCTCACCAAGTGGCTCTCTTATCCTTGTAGGACCACACAAATTGGTCTGAATTATATCCAAAGGTTTTATAGTTGAGTAATATTTTGTAGGAAATTTAAACTTTGTTTGCTTCCCTTGTTGACATCCTTTGCATATTGTATTTTCAGGATTTACTATCTTGGGCATATTCCTGACTACACCTTTTGAACTTATCTTCACCAAGTTGTCAAAATTTACATGTCATAGTCTTCTATGCCACAACCAATTCTCATTTGTTCGAATAATTAGACACGTTTGACATTTTACATCACTAAGATTGTATAGATTACTGTCAGTCCTTACTCCTTGAGCAATTAATTTACCATTCTTTCTTATCCTACAACCATTAGAATTAAATACAACTTTGTACCCATTGTCACACATATGGTTGACACTAAGAATATTATGTTTCAAACCTTCAACATAAAGCACGTCTTTAGTCTTATTCTTCCCATCTATGCTCAGAATTCCTTTACCACGAATTTTGACAACAGTATTATCACCTAGGCTTACTAATCCTCCTTTCTTCATTTTGAGTTCAATGAATTTACTTTTATCTTTGGTCATATGCTTGGAGTAGCCACTATCAATTACCCACAAATCTTATTCCTTTGCATGTAGTGTTGTTTGGGAAATCATAAACTGAGTGGAATTCTGCTCTTTCTCCTTCCACATCTTCTTAGGTTTCTTTTCAACTTTCTCTTCCTTTTTCTCATAAACCTCAACTTCCTTTTCAATTTTGGAAGATGTATTTTTCTTCTTCTCATATTGATCATTTGGTCTTATAAATCTTGCTCTACAATTTCTATCTACATGACCAAAATTGTTGCAATTATAACAGACTATATTCATGTCAACCAAGGGGGAAAATGGATTAAGGCTTACAAAATTTGTATTCTTCCTTGGAATACAAAATTGTTACAAGTATAATAGTACCCATTGAAGTATAATGAGTACTTTCTCATGGCATTTCTTTCAGCTGGATGAGATCTTCTTTGTCTAGGCCTCCTTGGAGTGTACTCTTGCGAATCCATCATTATGTATTCTTTTTGTGTTCTGCTTCTTCTTTTGTTGATCAGGGACTATCTGGTTGTCCTTTTTTGTCTTCAACCGGTTTCTTCTCTTTATTAGATTTCTTTTCATCTTTAGAGGCTTCCTCTTTGTCAGATTTTTCACCACTAAGGACCGATTTTTCTTTTTCTCTAAATCTTTCATAGAGTTTTATAGAGGCATCAACAAATGAGCTCTTCCCTTTTTCTAGTCCTAAGCCCGATTTCTCCTTATTAGCTAGCTGTTGCGTACTTAATAATTCATCAAGAATGTCTAAATGACCTTTTAGTTTTAGACCCTTACTGATCTGCTCATTAGCTTTCTCCTACTCTTTTCTTAAGACAACTACTTCTATATCAAGCTTCAAGCATTTATCCACTCCAGATTCTAGTTTTGACTTGATTAATTCTTCACCTCTTTTAGCTTCTTCAACTTGAAGTTTCAGATTTACCAACAACTGATTGAATTCCTTAAGTTCTCGAGTTAATTTGTCAGTCTCCTTTTAAGCATTCTTTTTTCAGTTTCTTTTTTTCCCTCTTAAGATCATCAAACTTATCTCTTAACTCATCAAGATCTTCAAGAGCACTAATCAATTCTTCCTCAAGATAAACAATTGATTCTTCTTCTTCTTCTTCTTCTTCATGAGAGTCCTCAACTTGTGCATCTTTCTAATCCTTATTGTATTTGTCCATGAAGAGGAATTATTTTCCAACTTCTCTCATTACAAGAGCATGACCTTGATCATCATCTAAACTATCACTAACATCATATGCGTCACTTTCTTCATGAATGTACAAACTCTTTTTTTTTTCTTTCCAAAATTCTTCCTTTAAGGATAAAAGGATTTCTTCTTTTTGCTATCTCCTTCTTTCTTGGAGTTATCCTCTTTATCATATGGACACTTAGAAGCAAAATGACCTATTCTTCCATAATTAAAACACTTAAAAGGCAACTAACCTTTATATTTTCCATATCCTCTCCTTAGTCTCCTTATGAAGTTTGCTTATTCCTCATCAGTTTCTTCATGATATGATGCAATGACAATAGCCTTGTCTTTCTTATCAACTTCATCCTTTTCTTTCTTAACAACCTTAAATGTAGCTTCTCTCCTAGAAGGCTCAACATCTAGCATTCTCATCTCATATGCTATAAATATGCCATGTAACTCATCAAGAGTGAGTTTATCAACTTCCCTTCCTTCTTCAATATCACAAAATATTGGAATCATATTTAGTTTTCATAGACTCATAACTTTCAACACAACATCTTCTTTTACTTCTATGCCATATCCTCTAATAGCGTTCACTATATCATCAACTCTCAAAAGATAGTCTACAATTTTCTCCTCTTCAGTCATCTTCAAGTCTTCAAATTTAGCTCCCAACACTTGAAGCTTTGCCAATATTACCTCTGTATCTCCTTCATAGATCTTGTTCAATTTTTCCTAGACATCATATGCAGTATCACAATGCATAACCTTGCTATGCACAGAATTAGACAAATTGTTCGTAATGGCGAACAATGCTTTTTCATTATTCTCATAGTCCTTCTTTCCTCCAACATCAGTGGGAGGAGTAGAGGGGGCAATGTATTTTTTCTTTACTAACATCCAAACGTCATGTCCTAGGGATCCCAAATATCCTTTCATCAATGAGCTCCACTTAGCATAATTTGTTCCATCAAACCTAGGTGGCTTGCTTGAACCTTCCTAACTTGCCATTGTGTTCACTTATCCAAGATCTACCCAAGTTGATTAAGCTTCTCCTAGGGAACCTTGCTCTGATACCAATTATTGGAACACAATGATCTACTAAGAGGGGGGTGAATCAGTAGATATTAAATCTTTTAGTCCTGAAAACCCTTATGTAGATTCAAACCTAAAACTCAGATGTTCAGATTAAAACATAAACATATATGATAACCACAAGCATAGTAGAGATCAACACATAACACAAAATATATGTGGAAAACCCAAGATGGGAAAACCCACAGTGAGAAATGCTTCTAGGATCTATTGTCCTAATCCAACCTCCCGAGCAATGAAGTTCAATTACAATTTTAAGGGCTCCAACCCTAAGAAAGCACCAACTCCCTATTTTAGAAGCTACAACTTCAATGCTACAACAACCTGCTCTATGCTCCAAATTAGCACAAAATGAGGCAACCACCTCTACATATTTATAAACTCAAGTGTGCATAAATTAGTTCTACAAAACCTATAATGCATCAATTCAATACATAACTTTTTATCTCTCTGTTCACTCTCACAGACAACTGTAAACAACTTCAAATGTACATTCCAGATTTTGACAAATTGATACAGTAACACACTTCACTCACTAATTGTAGTCTTTATTCGCCAAACCAACCAGTTCATATCTTTGAGTTGTTATTATATAACAAATTCTACCTTCATCAAGAAGCAACACAAATCATACTGTAACCCTAATTGAAATTCAATGAATCATTTCATTTTTGGCAGGTTGCATCTAGGGTTTGTATGTCATTTTCTCATTTTCCTGTGCAGTGGATTCAAATTCGAACCTAGTGATATCCTTTGCCTTAGTACTATCACCTTCATCCAATAGCTAACAAAATCCTTGCAAGATATCTACCCGATAATTTGTGCAAGAATTTATGTTTGTTCATTCTCTTTCTAGGATCAAGTTCAAACCTTGTTCATGATATGTGAATCTATGCCATTCTTATGCATTAAATTCTTCTATTATTTGATCATTGAGTCAATCAGATTCACCTGCATAAGGAATCATGCACCAATCAAACGGTCTGCATGAAATCGTTATCGTCGAACATCTGTGTTTGATTCCCACCAATTACCAAACTGTATCGCCATATCGAGGGGACGGGAAATATGCTTCCACCCAACCTTAACTATCTCTTCGATGAAGAGACTTCAACTTGCATAACGCCATTTAATCATTGACCAAAGAAAAGCTTCGTTGATTTGCAACAATGATGCAAAATCAATGAATGATCGATTGCCATGTGTCATCATTCTATTTTCCTTCTGTATGCACACTATCAATCACCATTTTGTCATTTACTCAGTCGATTTTTATCTTATCTCCATATCACTAGGACTCTTTGTCAATTCTTCCCAAAATCTATATGCCTCTTCAACATACACTGTTGCCTGAATGGATGGTTCCTATTGCCACATACCATCCATCGTGGATTACTTTCCATCAATGTCTGCTTCCCCGCGGGTCTTGACTAGGCCCCACCGAATTCTCAGTGGGTTGACGGGAAACTGCCGCGTATACACCTTCCGACGTCATCAAACGTCACTATCCACCAATGTTGGTCCCACCTTGATTGCATAACCATCGTTATGTAGGGTCCACCAGACATGTTAGTGGTCGTCATACAGTCGACGTGGAGTAATTTCCAAGCTACAATCTCTGCCATTGACTTCATCCATTGCTATATTGAAGGGAGTGAAAATTCTGTCACTCTGAAATACTTCTGTCAGCCCAATGCAAACCACATTACCGTTCACATGCAACTCTTGCTGTCGCCAAATCGAGGGGACAAATTCCTTGGTCTCGCCGAAATATTGATGTCACTTCGATGAAGGAGTAAATGCCGATTACACCACATAGGGAAATATTATCATTGGCAACCATTTGTTGGCAGTAAAAGCTTGGAACAATAATGTATGACATTTTGCATTATTGAAGCAATTTATTGCAGCTTTGTATTTTATCACAGATCCACCTTTGACTTCATGCAAAATATTTCCTTTGCATTTGCATGATTGACACTGCTCTTTTGCATAATTGACACTGCTCATATGACACTTTTGACATCAATGACAACATTTTTCCAACAAGAAAAACATGCATGCAAGCTTACATAATTACTATATTGAAATACTAAATAGACAATCCATAAGATAACATGAGATATACCTTGGGAAAATACTCAAGAGGGAAAAACTCATCCTCCAAAAGCATCCACACTCTATGTATTAATAATAAAACATTATTTGCACTTATAGAGTTCCATGAACACAAACCCCAAGCTCCTATGCTTCACATATGCACTCACAAGAGAAACTCAATATAATGACAACCCACTCACCCATCCAACCTTAACCACTAAACATGTGCTTTATTTTATAGAGTCAAACTCACACAAATACACCCAAGTGGTAAGATAAAACAATGTGCCTCAAAACCACGAGCACACAAAACCATTGACCCTTAATTTACTTTTTGATTATAAATTGTTACATCATTAAATATTTTCTCAATTAATTGTTCTATGTATTCCACATATAAAATAAATAACCCACCATTCTATACAACTTTACAAGTGGCCTCAAATAAATACTTAATGTGACTAAACACATCTCCTAGATGCATCATTAATAGATATTTATTTATTTTACATAATTAATACATTCCATATTATGCAAGGTGTACACCACCTATTCCTAATAAGTACCACAACCTTAATTTTCATTATCAAATATAATTTTCTTTCTCATCCACTTTCTATTAAAAAGGGAAGATTTTATATAGTGCATTGCAATGATAATAAATCGACCATATATTTATTTTTTCACAAAATCCTTGTGTTTCTAAACTAACCCCCAACAGAAAGGAAAACCTCATCAACAACTATGATCATTAGAAAAGAAAACCTCTAGTTCCAAATACTGGCTTCAACAACCAAAATCCTAAATAGTCATATAAAGTGTCATGAACTCACCATTTATGATATGAGGATGACTTGAAGATACCAACTACTAATTAGAACACATGGAGTGGAGTAAATGACATTTAAGATTTTGCGTGTTCAACAATAACATCATGTTTAACACACTTGCTCACCAACATGCACAAACATCAAATGTTAATGGAAACAAATATTTAAGAGGTTGCTAACTGTATGAACTAATAAACCTTGTGCCAAGTAGTGGTTATCACTTGTTCAGGATGAGGATGTTTAAAAAAAGATGTAGAACTTTAACATGATGCTATTCAAGAAATGGTGACTTGGTGAATACAATAGTTGTCACTTGTTAACATTCAAACACTACTTAAAAGTGAAAACAAATTTATTTTATGCTCATTATTGAAATGCAAATATACTTGTGCAATGATGTCTACAATGCATGGTGGAATATAACTTATGGTTCCATGTGTAGCGAGTTCAACAATAGTGAACGGTGAATGAAATGGGGTTGGCTATAACAAATGCTATTAAAAAAAATGTCTTGACATATTTTATTCAAAATGATAATAAGATTGGCTATAACAAATGTTATTATAAAAAATGTCTCAACATGTTTTATTCAAAATAACAAATGCAATTACAAAAATGTCTCGACATATTTTATTCAAAATAATTTGATGTGTTTCGATTATCATTTAATCAATCATGTGAAAATCACTACCAATAGAAATGTTACATTATATGAAAATTAATTCCAACATTATTGATTTTTAAGAGCTTGACATGTTATAAAAAATAGATCCACTTCGATAATAGATGATATATGTTAGATTACAAAATTTGAGCACTCTAACTTCGTACTTCTCAAAATCCTACTTGGAAATTTCAAATCACTCCAAATTTTTTACAGTAGCTTACTTGGCAAGTCTCCTGCTTATAACTAAGGTTTCAAGGCCACATCATCAAATATGATGCCACATCAACATGCTTTTTATCGAGGTGTCCAAAAAGACTTTAAAAAAAGTGAGACTAATAGTTGTGCACTAAATCATGTTTTATTGGTTCACTGATGTGGCATCACATGATTTGTTGCTTTTTAGATCTAAGGAGTACATTTCATATAGTTATGAGTAGTTATTATCAACATGACAACTTCAAAGTCACAATTACTAATCCAATATTGTTAAAAATATTGAACATTATATCAAAAAAATGCTAATATGGAGTTTAGCTTTCACACTTCTACATGACCCGTAGATGTACTGTTGAACTTTTGCTGTTTCTTATGATAGAATTAGTTTAAAAAAAATACCGTGTTCCCAAAAGCCAAAACAGAAGTCCCTAACTAGGAAGTTGGATTTCTTCATAGACCGCAACTTTGAATGGTTTCTTTTTCCCCAAGCTTCCCTTAGTTAAGCAAGGGTTTTAACATTAAAGCCACTGTTTTGAAGGAGTTTTTAATTAAGCTAGGGTTTTGTTAGCAGACTAGAGTTCTGTGAATCAGCAATGGCTACTGTGGTGGTGGGTGGCAGAGGCTCGGCTCTCTCTGCAGAAACAATTTACAACATTGCATACGGACTTTGCACTCTTCAATTGGACTCGTCAGCACTGGAAAAGATTTCACAATCGTCTGGCAGATCGTCATTGTCTGTGCAAAAAATTTCTCCACCAGTTGAAAATGCAAGCAAAGATAACGGACAATTTTTGAGGAAAGTAGAAGCCAGAGCTGCGCTCGTAGTTCTTGCAAACAAGCTCTTACAATCGCACGCGCGAATTCGCTCCTTTATTCCGGTCTTCATCGAACACGTTTTGAAGAAAAACATAGCACTCGATTTGCCCGCTTCTTCGGACAAGGCCGTTGGGCGTGCTGTTGCGGAGGCAATTTATTCGTTTGATGGCGATTTTTCGGCTTTTAGGGTTTCGAAAGATGATTTTTGGGTCGGGGCGGAGGAAATGGAGGTCATGGAGTCGTCGTTTGCGGCAACTGTCGGAATTAGCGCGCTTATTGTCTATTCTTCCTCGGCTTTGTCCGTCGTTGCAGATGCTGTCGCAGGTAAATTAAAATAAGATGCCTTGTAATATTTTACAGCTAGAATAAGATAATTCAAGTTAATTTTAATTAAATTTCAATCCAGGCGTGTTTGCGGTATTACTTCTTCGGCTTTGAGGTCATTGCAGACGCCGTTTCAAGTAAATTAAGAAAATATAGCTTTTAACTTCCTGTAGTTAGAATTGAAGATAGTGAGTTTAATCTATGTCTTATAAGAAGCGTTGATTAAACCAGCTTTAATTTCCATATTTATCTAGATTACTACATTCATTTATTCATTTCATTTAACTATGTAAACAACGTAAGCTACCTAAGTAAAAATGCTTCACTTGGGTTTTATATAAGAGATTTGCAAAGCTATTGAAAAGACAGAAATTTAAGGAAAGCATCCCTGATTTCTCGGTTGAGGTGAAAAAGGGATTACTGAAGTCATGACAGACTGAAATGATGTAGTGCAAAAGAACAAGAGCAAGTTCTAGTTGAAAATCTGACAGGTCGTGGTAGAGACCACCACAAAAACGGTCCGGATTTTACCAGCATGGCAACAACCGAGCAATGAGAAGTGAAGTGTGCGGAAGTTGAAGAAATGCTATTTGGAGCCAAAATCAGGAGGTTGCAGTAGGGACCATCCAGCACGGTAGTGATCCTTGCTTGCAAAGACTTATGATTCTTGGATAGTGAGTGTCTTGGTTTACTGGTCGCTGTGGTGCTTGCAGTTTTTGGATCTGATGTACCTGTAAGGAGATCTGAGATCAATTGTTGTGGAAGGGGACAAGAAAAATGGCTTTGACTGCTCGGGAGCCTGTCTCAGTCAGGTCCCTGTTTGTTGTGTTTCAAACTACACATTCCAGTAAATGATAAAGTTGTAGTGTGTGTTCTCCTAAGTGTGAAAGTGCTGAATATCAATAAAAGCTTACAATCTTGAGGCTTCTACTGTTTGTGGTGTGCCTCTGTGTGCAAAAGATACAGGGGGGTGGATCACCAAGTGTTTGCCCAAAGAACGAGGAAAGAGGATTATGGCTACAGTTTGAGGAGGAGTAACTATGATGGTAGTAGACATTTGCAGAAGTGGAGTAACTATGATGGTAGGAGGAGTAACATTTGCAGGAGTAACTATGATCACCAAGTGTTTGCCCAAGGATCGAGGAAAGAGGATTATGGCTACAGTTTGAGGAGGAGTAACTATGATGGTAGTAGACATTTGCAGAAGTTATGAAGGAAAAGAGTTGGAGGCTGATATCAAAACAATGGAGAAACTGGCTAAGTGTGTTCATGGGAAGAAAAAAGCTTTCAATTGCTAAGTGGAATTAAAGGTCTGACTGTTTGAATCAGGCAGAAAGATACTTTAATGAATTGATTTGAATGACCATTCAAATAACACAGAAAGGTCATGAGAAATGAATGTTTAACATTTGAAAAGATAGGTTTGAAATCGAGGATGCTACCATTGTTGTGGTAGAGACCAGGGGCTCTACCACCATTGTGGTTATGTTCAGGAGGGTAGAATTTATAAGTTAAGTCTGGAACCATTAGGTAGCAGATTCAATTTGACATCTTGGTGAGGGTCAGAGGTCAAGACAATGGGCTGAATGAGTCCTAGAACATACCATAATAATGAATGCTAAAATGAATGTGCAACATAGAGTGGAAATTGCAAAGTAAGCAATTTCTGACTCTACAGGAATATGACAATTAAAGTCAATTTAATGGTAAATCTAAATCCATACCAAAACATGTCAAACCAGGGTTTTGATTGAGGTGCTTGCAGTTTGTTTCGTTTTTCTCTTCAGCTTTGTCTATCATGGCAAATGCTGTTAAAATAAGATAAGATGCATATTAATATTCTGCTCTGCTGGAAAAATAAGATAATTTAAATGAACTTATTAGTAAATCTAAATCCACATCAAAACATGCCAAACTAGGTTGTTAGTTAAGGCACTTATAGTTTTTAGTGTTTTCTTCTTTGGCTTTGTTAGTGATTGTACATGGTGTCACCATAAACAGAATATAAGATAAGATAAGATGTCTTTTGATGTTCTGCAGGTTTAAAAAAGAATTCAAATCAATAGCCAATATACCAAACCCAGGATGTTGGTTGAGGCACGTACAGTTTGCAATGTTTGCACTCCATTGCTGGTAAATTAGGATAAACTAAGATATTATTTTAATTTTTCATAGGTAAAATAATATAATTCAAACCAGTTTTAAATTGTGATCCACACCATGACAACTGGAGCATTGTGCAAGGGACTTGCATTTTTGATTTATTGTTGCCCTTCTCAGGAAAAGATTGTAAGCTTGCTTCATATAGAGCATGCGCTGTGGGATTTGAACTGCAATTAATATATCTGTAATGCGCTTTAGGCCAAAATCAAAATGTGTTTAAATGTATGTTAGGGAAAAATTAAGATGTGTTTCAATGGGTGTTGGGACAAAATAAAGATCATTCCCAGGGCCAATGTCAAGATTTATTGATGTCCTCTAGGCCAAAATGGATACTAGGAATTATTCAGATGTGTTTACTTGTTTAATATATTGCTACTTTGAGCCCGAAGTTTTTAAAGACATGCCAAACTGGTGCCTTTTAAGGCATTTGACATTATCTGGATTTATGAGTTTAAATTTAGCTTGGTGTAAAGCACACCACTGAGGGATTTGAATTCTAATCAATTTAATTATAATGTGCTTTATGTGAAAATTAAGATTGATTATGCCATTGAGGAATTGAATTCTTATCAACTTAATTATAATGTGCTATAAGCCAAAATTAAGATTGATCAAGTGTTTTAGGTCAAAATTAGTATCTACTCATAGTGACATCCTCTAGGCCAAAAAAAAATCCATTATTGTCTTTTTGGGCAAAATTGTTTGCAAGAATTATTCAAGTGTATGTTTTACTAGAATATCATCCTGCGAGTGAAATTTTTTAAATAATCTCCATAAGCTTTGTTTCATTGTCTTGTCAGATCACATTCTTTTGGCTAAAATGGTGTGTAGGACTTATCAAAGTTCGATTTATTGTTTAGGATAATTTTTCTTATGCAAAAATTGTCCAAGTGTGTTTACTTGTGTAGAATATTGTCTCATGAGAGTAGAATTTTAAATAAACTTCGTAAGCTTTGTTTCATTGTCTTGTGAAATCATGTCAAAGTTTGATTTCTTGTTTAGAATATCTTTTCTTATCAAACCATGTTTTCTTGTTTAGAATATCTTTTCTTAACAAACCATGTTTTCTTGTTTAGAATATTGTTTATTAAAGTTTTGAACTTGTTTTTGCAGTGCTACATTATTGGTTGAATACTTGGAAACTACTACCTAAACATTTGTTAATATTGTTTCTCATCAAAGTATGTGTGACTTCTTGTTCAAAACTATGTTACTGGGTTCGTCCTTCCTAGCCCTGGGTGCAGGTTTAGTTCGCTGCAGGTTCGGGTCATGGGCTGGTCCCTCCGCGGGTACCGGCAGGGTTCCCCTTTTGGGGGCCCAGTTCGTTTGGGTCGAACCCGGGTGAACCCAGCAGAACCCGACTGGACCCAAGGAGAACTCGTGGACCAGGCAGCATCAATTCAACTTTTTTTTGCATTTTTTAATTGTTTTTCCCCTTTGACTTTGACCAGCACCCAATGGAACCCTAAAAGTGACTTCTAAATCGCATTAAACACCAAAACTACTTCATTTTTGTTCATTTGTTTCGCAAACAAGCACTTTCATTCTAAGAGGCTGAGCATTCATTTTTGCTTCTTGGATCGACAATTGCTTGTTCAGAATATTGTTTTTGTGAGTGTGAAGTTTTAAAACAAAGATTAAACTCTGCATGCCTTTTTTCATTGTCTTGTTAGGTAACACTCTTTTGGGTGAATGATCAGTAGGACTTATCAAAGTCTGTTTGCTCGAAAAATTATTGCTCCTGTCAATCTTAATTAGCTCACATTCTGTTGGCGAAAATGGTCTGTAGGACTTATCAAAGTGCTTTTAATTTGTTAGAATATTGTTTCTGTGAATTTTCTATTAAAATAAACTCCGCAAGCTTTCTTGGATTGTGTTCTTAGGTCACATTCTGTAGATGAAAATTGGCTTTAAGTCTATCAATCTGTGTTTTCTTGTTTCAAATATTATTTTGATGAGTATCAAGTTTAAAAAAATAACTGCTCAAGCTTCTTTTCCTTGTCTTGTCAGGTTTGTCTTGTGAGGCTGTGAAGATCAACTCACAGGCTTTTGATATAGAGCCTTCAAGTGAGGGTTTTTCTAACAAGTTGGAAACTGACGTTGCCTGTGATATGCGGACACTCCTGTTTGGGTCTAGACTTGTGAGCCCTAAGAATTTAGGGTTTGATGGTGATTCAGCATTTTTTTCAATTCCTTTTGTGCATGGATGCTTTAGGGAGGATATTAAATTGGCACAGAACAAGATCAGGATTGAAGTTAACAGCATGGTTTTTGGCAACAATCCATCCAGACTCAAGCAGGATATAGGTGACACAATGCAGCTTCAAGGCTTAACGAAGTTGATTTTGTCTATTGCCATGTCTTTGCAGGCAATTGGTGCAAATAGTTTCAGGAGGTATAGATTTTTTTAATGAAACATACATTCTTTGTAGAGGTTAGCAACTGATGCTCTATCTTTCTCAATATGGATTTCTCAAAATCTTATGTTTGCCAATTTATTATTGGTTTTACTTTTTATCCATCTTCTTTATTGGAAGGAAAAGTTTACCTACATGCTATTTGAGGGTCAACAGAAACCATAACAACAGTTGAAACCAGTATTGTAGAGTTACTGTGAACGACTTCCAAATTCTTTATCACTAAAGTCTTTTTGGAAAGAATTGCAGTTTAAAGCAAGTTACTATCCATTCTCAAAAGATAACATTCTAGAACCATCATGGCTTATCTTCCAATATAATAATTAACATTGCAGATGGAAGTGCTTCTTTAAAATCACGAAATTCAATATCCACCGGAACAAAGTGACAATGCGGCGCAGAGCATCCAAAAGAATCAGCTTGATCCACTGACCTCAAATGTGTACATCTAACAAGCTGAGAAGGAACAGAAACAGCAATAGATGGAGCAACATTCACATGCACTAGGAACTCAGTAATAGAATCAAGCATTTTTCCTAATGTTTGAAGATTGACTCTGCAATAGTTTCTTGTCATCACCTACATGTGACAATTTTAAAAGTAATTCAAAGAAATTAGCATGATTTAGTTTAAATTGGTAAATTCTAGTGAAAATAGTAGCTAATTTGGGAATATTAGCCACCAAAATTTTCCCTGTCCACAGGGTAGAGTGTATTCAATCTGCAATACTTTCTTGACACCATCTACATGTTACAATTTTTTAAATATTATTAATGATAAAGGTCTTCCAGTTGTGTTTGAAAAACAAAACAACTTCAAAGAAATTAATCTCATTTATTTTAAGTTGGTAAATACTTTTGAAAAGAATAGCTGATTTGAGAATATTTGCCACTAAAATCTTCCATATCCACAGGGCAGAGTGTAATACAAAAGTCTATAACGGTCTTGATGCTGATGTGAAATTTAGTGAGAAGGCTTTGCAAAATTGTCCAGGAGCTGGTGATTTGAAGGAGAGAGTGGAATTGGTTTTCCGGAAAGCTGTTATTGAAAATGAGTCAAATGGGGTATATGTCACAAGCCAGGTTTATGGATTGTTGGAGGAGAGTAGAAAAGTTCTGGCTCTGGAGGCATCTTGTGCTCTTTCCTTGCTTGGTCTGCGAGAAAAGCTTGCTGCTGTTGGTACAACTGAACAGAAACCTCCAGGTGATAAAGAGAACACAAATGATGGATTTAGTGCAGTAGAAACAAGCTTGAAGCCTCAAGAAAATAAAGGGAAGCAAAGAGGTGAGAAGAAGAAAAAAGGAAATCAGGAAATTGTTATGGGGAAGGGAACTGGTATGGTGAGACAGCTTGTTTTTCAAATTTTGCAAAGGAGAATCTTGGGAGAGAATACTCATATCAATGTGTTACCTGAAAAATGGGCTCAGGAACTAGAATCATATTTTGATCCAAAGGACCCAGAATTTCAGATGCTGTTGGAAACCATGAAGACTATTTTAGAAAGCAATGAAACCAGAAGGCTCCCAAAAATTCCCAAGGTTTGCGACTGCTACTGCTACTCAAGTTGCATTGTGCTCACATTCTTATTGAAACACCATCGTTAGTATAAGGTTTCCATACTTGAAGTTTGCTCTGCATGCAAGTTGTTTTGCCATGATTTTGAAAATTGCCATCGCTAATTTACTCTGAATGTTGCCTATATGTTTTCATACAAAGACTAGTTATCTTTTTTGTTACTTTTTTATCGAGGTTCATAATCTTGCCACTGTTTTCAGTAGTGTCTTTTCAATGTCAGAAATAGACTATCAAATATCTTCTTCTAGTAATTTGGATTTGTACGAAGATTGCCAGCTTCACCATGAATAGGTTTAACTATTTAGATGTTTGCATTTGAAATATTTATTTTGGTTATCATCTTTGTTGCTCTTCCAATTTTGTCAGCCTGTAGTTATACATTTTCTTTGTAGATAGTATTTTTATGCAAAGGAATGATGTGTTACTTGTTGCGGTACACATTGAGACTCCAATTATTTGGCTGTTTTTTCAACAAAATCTTGATCTGTTTATTATTGTTTAATGAATTTGGCAGGGCACTCGAGATTTTAAGCCTGAACAAATGGCTATCAGGGAGAGAGCATTTGGCATAATTGCAGGGGTTTTTAAGCGCCATGGTGCTGTGGCCCTTGACACGCCTGTTTTTGAGTTGAGAGAGACATTGATGGGGAAGTATGGTGAAGATTCCAAGTTGATTTATGATCTTGCTGACCAGGTATTTATAAAATCATACTGCATACAAAGCTTAGATAGTCATAATGAATTTTTGTTGGAATTTACCTTATATGATTGAGTATATTATTCAATCTTGCAGTATTGAAATATGTTCATAATACATTAGGATTGAGTGTTTCCATTGAGCATGCATATTTTGGTCCATTTACATGATAGTGCTTTGCCTTGACATGTGCATCTAAATTTGAGGGTGTGATAGTGTGAGTGGGGATGGGGGAGGGCCTCACTCAACTATACTATCGAATCTTACTTAATTTAAATTGATTAGTTGCTGATTTTTTACTGTATGTCATTCAGGAGGTTAGTATATTTTGAAGTGAGGTGCCTAAGGATAAGGGTTGGTTAATTTCAAGGACATGGCCAGATGTTTTTGAACTATCTAAGCCACATCAGAGGAGAGATATTAGTAGATCTAGATATTTTAAATTTTTTGATGAGTGGCCTATTAGAACAACTTAGCAAGTAAACCCTAGGATAATATGGGTTTATTCTGATTCATAAATACATGCACCCTAATCAGATGAAAGAATGTTTTAATCACCAGCTTATTGTTTATGAGCAATGAGGTGCTTATTATTACAAGATATTTTTCGGGGTGCAAAGATTTCTATTCTAGGTTTTAAAGATCTGTCACGTGCAGTTGTATTAGAAATCTGTCATTTGCAGCTGAAGGATATTATTTCTGATGATTTTTTAAACTAGAAGAAGTTGAAACTTGGATTGAACATTCTTGCAGGAAAGCATTTTCCAAAGATCTTCTGGAGGAACTATATCATAATATTATGAGATCCTCGAAAGAAACTTATATCTAAGCTAAATTTTGCACATTTTCTTGGTTTATATCTTTCCCTTAGGGTTGAATGCATCTCTGTCTTTTGATAATGGTACAACGTTATTATATGTGATTCGGCTGTGCTAGAAGTCAGCTATCTGCTCCAAATGAATAGGATTTATATCTAGTGACTTTTTATGCTTTTTCCTTTTTATTTTTAAATGCAAATACATTCATTGTAGTTTCTTATTAGGGTCACCTGCATTGACTATTTGGATGGTAAATGGGTGGATTTATGTTAACCGTGCTAACTTTTTATGTGCTCCCTTGCAGGGTGGTGAAATATGCTCTTTGAGATATGATTTGACTGTTCCTTTTGCACGATATTTGGCTATGTATAGCATCAGCAATTTGAAAAGATATCATATAGCAAGAGTCTATAGGAGAGACAACCCTTCAAAGGGCCGGTATCGTGAATTCTATCAGTGTGATTTTGATATTGCTGGGCAGTATGCATCAATGGTACCTGATTTTGAAGTGATCAAGGTTTTGACTGAGCTGCTTGATGAACTTGACATTGGTGACTATGAGGTAGCTGATACTTATTGATGTTGGACATTGTTTTTTATTTTATTTAAGGGCGAATAGTCTTGTCTATTTGCATTGTATTCATGCAAAAATTATAGCTAATATGTGCAGGAATTAATGGAATTTTCAACATGCAGGTGAAATTGAATCATCGGAAATTGTTAGATGGAATGCTTGAGATATGTGGTGTACCTAAGGAAAAATTTAGAACAATATGCTCTGCTATTGATAAGCTGGATAAGCAGCCATGGGAGCAAGTTCGAAAAGAAATGGTAATAGTAAATGCATTGATCAATTATTTAAATTTCTTTGGTTATTGTTGTGTATTGATACTGCAAGTGTGACTGTGAGGAGATCTGATTATTTTTTTTGGAATTGTTATTAGCATTTTCATTAGCACAATTCATGAAACAGAAGTGGTGAATTTATAATGATATATACTGTATAAGTCCTATACAACATAGACAGCGTATTTTAAAATCCTGACTCTAAATTATTCAATGACTTAATTATAATATTCAAATCTGCAGTTTGTAAATCTTGCATAGGCTTTTTCCCTAAATTGTGATGCAACTGGAAAATATTTTGATATTCAAAGCATTTTGTTGGATCTAAAATATTTTTTCTCTTCCACGTGAATCTGGCTTGATGTTGAATTGACCATAGTGTTTTTTGGTTGTTCAAGTTAGGGATTTGGGCCCTCTCCCATATATTTATATATTTTTTTTAGAAGATTACATAGTATGCCCTATATAGTGGGAGACTGAGCAGACCATAACCAGACCCAAAGACAGACCAAAGACATATACCAACCACCCCTATGTACTTTACCAATAAACACTACTTCCAGCCACAGACCCATCTTGATTTTAACAACAGAAAGACCTCATACATGACAAAAAATCATACATTAAAGAGCACCAGCTAAGATATCAAAACAACTTAAACCCAAGACTCACTGCAAACTAAATAAGACCACTTACATCTACACCGTAAGAACCATCGTCCATCTTCACTAGTGCAGCCCTCGTAGCCAGAAATTTGATTGAATTCTCATCCTTGGCCACAACAAATCTGTCTTGCTGAGGAGAAACTTCACCAGTTTGAGGAGCTCAAGCATATTGACGCTAGGCCTTTACACCTACTTCTCCTTCTTATAGTTTAGAAAGCACTATATTTTCGCCACCTTACAAACTAGTTTCTCAAACTTGCTTCATGCTCCTAACCGTACTGATAAAGGCGAGCCCATAGAACTCAATGCGCAAGACTGGAAGAGAGACAAGCTTTTCAATTGACATTTTGTCCCCCTCCTGCTCCAAACCAACTCTAAAATTTTCCCAAATGAAATATCTGCCCAAAGCTTTTGAGAGCTCATTGTACCTTGTTAATTGTTGGCGTAACAACTAGCACCTCTGGAGTAAGAGTTGGTACGGACAGCTATGCACACTACGTAATGAGTGCTCTTCAAATTAGGAGGGGAAGCTCCCTTGTTGTGCTTGACAAAAGTACTTGCAAAGGAAAATAAATTAAACTAAATCCTGTCTTTTTGTTTCAGCTGTAGAGGTACAAGGCTTTCTCGAAAACTATATACGTTGCAGCTGAGTATTTTCTGGTTTTGCAGACTACTAACTACAACTATGCCAATTAATTAAAATCTATCCAATTTCCTCAAGAAAACAGAGCATGAGAAAACGGAGCAAGGTTTGACTATCAGACGATAAACGAGTATAGATTCTCAACTTGAAGGCAAGGTGGCACATCTATCAGCTCAATCTAAACACGTTTATTGGTAACAACATCACGATAAACTGAATACGATTCTCAACTTGAAGGCAAGGTGGCACAACTATCAGCTCAATCCGAATAAGTTTATTGTTCACAACAACACACGATAACCAAGTGCAGATTCTCTACTTGAAGGCAAGGTGGCACAACTATCATCTCAATCTGGACAAGTTTATTGAATCACAAAACAGATTTGATCTAACTAAGGAAAGAATTCACCATTATAATTGCATGAAACCCTATGTGGCATAACAATTGATCATAATAGTGAAAACGCATGAACAAATACAAAAAGAGCAATATTGAGGGCAAGGTAGGCGCAGCATATATTTCTCTTGTGCAAAAGTTAATTACAAATGAGCAAAAGCTCTTATTTATAGACATCGAAAGGTGTAGGGAACCCTAAAATCACCTTCAGTCAACTACAGCCTTGCAATGCATGCAAGATTTATTGCTAAGCCCTAATAAAGCAAACTATACAGTTAACTGGAAAACTACCATCGTTAACCGAAACATCTAATCTAAAAATGGACAATTGTGCAAGCATGCACGTCCTTATTGAAAGCAAGTTAACTGGAACACTACCATCAGTTAACGGAAAACCCTAAATGAAACTCCAAGTGTGTAAAGCTAATCTCAGAATAGATATGCATGAGATGAGACATCGAGTTAACTTGAGAAGATAACGCCAAGTTTAACTCTTGTGTGTAATGTCTATCCTGAGAGGTGGGAACTGAAGACTACTGGCTGTGATCTCGAGCAACTAATCTCTCAACGAGATTGTTAACTGCATCACTATTTGGAGCTCTGATACTCTGTCGAAGAATGCCAGCAACTTGAGCAATCTTGGCAATCTTTGCACATTCAAACTAGCATTTCACTGACTTATAACTTTGGCGGCTTCGTAACTGAAGTGATGGCCATTATCTCTTCTGCAGCTTGATGTCTCTAATGCTTTTGTATGATGAAACTATGAGGCTTGACTGCGCACATTCTAGTTGTGAGAAATGCAAACGAACTTGCTGCACATGCAAAATTCCAACGGTATCAACCCTCTAAACCGGCTTTGGAAGACAATTGGCCATACGAGGCATGCAACCATGTGGACTTGAGTGACTACGCCTGTCGACCCTTCAAATGCATTTGATAAAATTTGGTATCAGCTTTTCTGACGAAATCATGAATTAAGACCAATTTAGTCTTGAATTCAGTTTGTATGAACTGTACTCTGAAAAACTCGCCTGTTGACTGTGAACACGGCTATGTTTTGACAAGATTTCTGGAAAGCTAAAAATACCCTCCTGAGGCTAAAAAATAGCCTTTTGAAGAGTTATTTTCGACGAAAAATCTGAGATATGGGTTTTGTCCAGAAAAAGATTCTAAGACAACCCAGAACGTCAAAAATGTGAAAATCTAACTTCTACTCGACCATGCAAAGAGTTTTCAGTTGAGAAAATTAGAAACTTGAGAACGAATGCTCTGGAGTTAAAAATTCCTGAAAAATCAAACGCACAATTTTAATTCGAGGAAGCTATATAGAAATGATACAGATGCTGAGACTTGTCGAATTTTGCCAATTTCAGGAACATGCGAATTGAAATTTGAGAGAAATTTGAGAATCAAGGAGGAAAAAGACGTTTTTTGTATGCTCTTCTTCAATGAAAATCACCCTTGAATTCTTCAAATTGCTGAAAAAGTGAACTTTTAACTTGCAGAAAGATATGTTAGATAAAATCGCCTTTGGTTGCTGATGAAGAATTCGCCTTTGATGTGAAAAATCGCCTTTGATATGAAGAATTGCGAATTTCCTTTGAAGACTCGCGCCTTTGTTCTTGAAGAAATAAGAACTTTGCTCTTGAGAAATTATGAATTTCTATTGAAGTTTGAGAATTCGCCTTTGTAAATTGAAGAATTGAATTTGCCTTGAAAAATACGAATTTCTCTTAAGATATGAATTTCTTTTTAAGAAATACGAATTTCTCAAAACTTGGTGAATATCAAATGAGTGCGCCATGTTTAAATAAGAGAAAATTCGCACCAACTTGTGAACAGCAAGATTTAAAACCCTGACTAAAATAGATGCCTTCTGATTGGACCCTTCTCAGTTTCACTGCCACTGACTCGAAGTTTGAATAATAAATAATAATAAAATATTCATCATCATGCAATTTGAAATCTTAGCAAAAAGAGGGCGCCAATTTTAGAAAATCGCCATTTAATGCCAAATATGCATAATAAATATTAAATATTATTCAACTTCAGTTGACAAACCGGATGAAGCTTTAGGCTTCACCGTTGAACTTTACTGATTCCGAAAAGTCATCATTTGAGCTTATAGGCGTCCATTTGCTCAAGATATTGCACTTTATATTAACTCCCTACTTTATAGCTGACGGCAAAGTTACAACTGGCCATCTTCGACACTGATTTCCGGATGATCGGATGATGCTGAGACTGAACTGAGATATCCATCACGAAGCCTGCTGAGCAAAGAAGAAATGTCTGCTGGGAGTCGTCACTGCAAAATCCATCATTTAACACCCTGAAAAATTAGGCGCCCTCGATTAAATTCATTTACAGGTACCAGACTTAACCATCTCTTCAAACTGCCATCTGACACTTCAAACGGCTGTTGACGGCGAACGGTGAACCCTGCTGACAGGAAATCAAGCTCATTGCATGCCTGGAGACATTCTGCATCCAACGGATATACGCAGGGCATCAGGAAATTACATTAAGGGCCTTAAAAGTAAAAGCGCGCCTGGCCTTAAGTTGCACTGGCAGCGTTTTGACGAGAGTTGAACTTTCATCCAAGTACCCTATTTTGTCCTCCGATACTGAGAGCTGGGATGCTTCGATTCGAGCCATGTTTGTTTTAACGGATAGCTAGAATAACTCACAAGAGGCGTCTCTAGAGCCATTTTTTGAGTTGTCTTCACTTTTCAGCATTCCGCCAAAGACCTTGCACGTACGAGCGATTGCCAAATCCCGGAAGCTGATGGCTGGGCTCGTTGAATAGATAAAGTAATTACGCTTGAATCCCGTGAAGACTTCGAAAGCGAACAACTTCATCTGACAGGCCTAAAGGCTGGGAGCCTCTGGCCTACATAAATACAATGAAAATGATATGCCAGTCCGCCCGTGAAATTAGGTGCTTGGTAGAAACCCTGCCACGATCACCCGGAATGTCGGATTGACAGGCAACTTGGTGCAACGCGAAGCTGAACTAGTGTAGTACTGATGTCAGGAAGACCTCGTTAGCAAATTGGACCATCTTGAGGGTCATTTTAACCAGCGCCCCTGAGCTATAGTTGCGCTGGAAATGCAATGAAGAAGCTCAAAGACGTGAAAACTCCATTATAAGCTCATCTTCAGACGTCGGCTGTCGGAGCTCTAGGACTCGGATGACTGCGTTTGATAGCTCATTAGACAAGCAGACTAGTCGTGAAGAGATTGACTGCATCAGTCATCAGAAAAACCGAAATCCAAACCTCCTTTGAGAAGGGTGCCCTCAAGCTACAGGCGCACTTTTACTGAAAAAAGACAAGTTTCTACAATGTGAAACTTTGGAAATTTCAACTTCTGTCTCCAGTTGCCAGAGTTACAGGTCTCGGAAAGCTTTGCTGGATAGCTCGTCGGATAGCCAGACCAATTTTGAAGAGTTTGATTGCATTTATGAGCACTTTCAACAAGATCTTGACCTTCAAAAAGAAGGGCGCCCCTGGGCTACAGGTGCGCTTTCTTACTTTTCTCTAAGAAATCCTCATAATTTAATCACTAAAAACTCTGCCTTGACCACCAAAATGACCATGTGCAACGTGAAATGCTGTCGCAAAATGCTCCTCCATCGTGAAATGCTCCGTTCTGAGTCTCTGATTCAGGTTCTGATCAATGAAACTGCCTTTGACTGACAAACTACTGACAAAACTCCATGCTTGATATTGCCCAAAAACTGTACTTGACATCATTTTAGCAAGATTTAGACCATTTAAACAAAATGCCTTGATGAAGCAAAAAATTTGGTTTTGGGTACAACATTAATCTTAGTAGGTTCTCAATGATCATAGAATTGATTTCAGTGTTTTCTTAGTGCCTGGTTTAACCTTTGACATAATCTTCTCCTAAAATCTTAATGATAGAATCCATTACCTCATCCTATTGGAAAAAAACACTTTCTTCAACCTTGATGCTGTGATATCTCCCCTGAAAGCCATTTGTCTCGCCATCAATTGCAGGTGTAGCATGGGATCCATCACAACACAAACTCCATTTTATGGACGTTCTTGAAAATATGATGTTGGAGAGTTCCAATCATTGCCATATATTGAAAGGCCTCTCAAGCAAGCATTAATACTTGTATGACGCCTCAACAAACAATGAATACTCACTTGAATGAATCTAATTGTCGCCATGAGTGGGGATGAGAATTAAATCAAAGGGTAGTCATTATTTATGATGGTTGGCAGTTCTGTCTGTTGTGAAATATCATTGACCACCATTAAATCTTCCACTTGATCGATATCGTCGTTTGACAGGCAATCCACCAAAACATTTCCTTCCCTATAGCAATGTTGTATAGAGTATTTGAATAGATTTTAGTATCACCCTTCAAAATATTCATGATTTTCTAGTTATTGGAATGCCTATTTCTCAGACACAAATTGACAACCATGGAGTCACCTTCGATAGGTTACATTGTCAAGATTACAGGCTTTGACCATCTGGAGACCCAATAAAAGAGCTTTTGCTTCAGCTTTGTTGTTTGTCCCTAGATTGAGTTTTCTTGCAGCTGCTTTTAGTACCTTTTCTGCATGATCCTGAATAACACATCCAACTCAGGATGTGCCTGGGGTTCCATGGGAAGCACCATTGAAATTTAGTTTCCACATTCCAGGCTGAGGCGTAGACCACCTGGTTTACTTTCGATTAATGATAAAATGTGACGATTGGAAATCCCATGAATGGGGGGAAGAATAAGAGTATTCCAAATTTTCAATATCTCTGTCCCAAGAAGTGAATAAGCATTTCTGAAAATACATAGGAATAATTCTTCCCCTAGCAATCTCAGTGATGGCAATCTCTAGATTTGCTATTATTGTTTCCAAACTCTTAACTTCACCTTGGAAAATTCTCTGATTGTGTTCTTTCCAAACTATCCAAACAAGCAAGGAGGGACTAGCCTTCCAAAGGCAAGAAAAAGTTGAATTGGGACTACCAGTTGGCCAACACTTAAAGAGCCGCAACAGTGTATGGAGAGAGACATTGCTTTTCAATTTATTGATTAACCATTCACAACATTTTTGAGAAAATGTCCAACTTATGAATAGATGCTTAGTAGTTTCTTCCTCTTGAAGGTAAAGGGTTCACCCAAAGGGATGAGTGAAATACATCTTTTGAAGCAATTCCTATGCCAACACTTTTTGACAGCCCACCCTCAATCTTCATGTTCCACCATCAAAGATTCACAGTCCACCTTCACCGAATATACCCTGCTTTTGGAGCAGGTCCATTTCAATTCATCCTTCCTTTCGGTGATATGTATTAAAATAATATTCTTTATTTATTTATTAATGCTCAACTATGTAAAATATTGTAAAATATCTAGATAAGATCGTCTCTGTTGTCCGAGATCTTAGCTGAAGTTTCTTTTAGAAACTTCCTGCTTTTTCTTGAGATAAGATCGTGTTCGATCTTATCCTTGTACATCTTGTAAATCATTTATTGAGCACATTGCTCGTTGTTAATACATCGAATATTTTACCAATTACCTGTGTAATATGGTATCAGAGCCAGATTGCTCAAAATTAAATTTTAAATTCATAAAAATCTTTTAAAGATTTTTTTTAGCAATTGAATTAAAAATTTGATAAAATCTTCTTGAAATTTTTTGAAGATTTTTGTGAGTAAGAATTTCAATTTTTTTTCAGAATTTCTCCTGTGGCTTCAGAGTGGAATTTTCGGCCAGATTTTGAGCTTTTTAGGCGCGCGACTAGGGTTCCTGAAACGCGTTTTGTCCTCTGCCTGCGACTTGAGACTTTATTTCGTGGGCTTGAAGCGTTCCCTGGGCACGTTTTCCTGAACGCGTTTTGTTTTGTTTATGCACGCGCAACCCTTTTCTGGACGCGTCTTTTTGGTCGCGATTTCATAAAATCGTAGTGCATTTTCAAGGAATTTGTGGCACGCGACCTCACAATCTCTCTCTGCATTTTTTTGTGGTCTTCTAAAGAGTAAAACCATGGCGGATCTCTAAGCTCGATGGTGCGTTGGTTAAGTTCTTGGTGTTCTTAAAAATGCTTTTATCTGGCGCAATTTCTTTAGTCTGGGCCCCTTTTTTTTTCTCCAGTTTCGGCACGTTTTTGAGCTCTTTGGTCGCGGATCTTTTTCTGGTCGCTATCCTTTTTAGAAAATTTTTCTGTGTTTTCAGAATTTCCATGGCGGCTAGGGTTTTCTGCAACTTCGTCTAGGGTTTTCACCCTCTGTTCCAAGGCAAATTTTTTTATTTTTTGCAGATACCTCGTGGGTTTTTTGAGAGCTCAACTGGGTTGTTCTCAGTTTTTTCTGGGTGCTTCGTTTTCCATGCCTCGGTTTTTGTGCAGATTTGTTCTAGCGGCTAGGGTTTCAAACCCTCTATTTTTCAAGCCGACAATCGATGTTCTGGGTTTTAAAATATTTTTTGTCCTGTAAAAGGAAAAAAAATCTGCCTTTTGGGTTCCGGGAGGGTTTATAATTTTGTCCTAAAAAATTAAGAGTTTTTCCCCTGTATACCCTTGTCAGGGTTTCTGTCATTCGGGAGGGCTCTCTAGTTTTTACCCTTTTTTCCGAAAAAACGATGATTTGTAATCTTGGGCACGAATTCCAATGCAAAAATAGAGGCAGATTCTGCAGAAAGGACAATGTACGAATGGCACAAAAGTTGAGCAGACGATGTCAAATCCTCTGCGTGGTACATAGATTCTGGTGCCTCACGTCATTTCTCACATAGGTGTGATTGGTTCATAGACTTTTCCCCTTGCATTGACTCAGTGATTTTTGGAGGAGGCGAGGAATACACAGTTGTCGGCACAGGGACTGTTCAGGTTCAATCTGGCGGGAGGGATCTCATATTCCTCAACGTGTATTATGTACCTGATATAGAGCTCAACCTTCTCTTAGTCAGTCAGATAATGCAACATTCTCCCCAGATGGATGTGGTGTTCAACTCGCACAGATGTTCAATTGTAGATCGTGAGACTTGCACAACGGTGGCTGTTGGTATAGAGGATCATGGCCTTTACAGGCTTGTGGACAATGGTGATTCTCTGGAGTTAGCCTTGGCAACCAAAAATTTAGTTGTCACCAGTCTTTGGCACCATCGGTACGGGCACTTGAACGTGCACCATCTCTCTCAACTTGCTCGGGAGGGACTTGTAGATGGCTTACTTGACATTCAGACTCAGCATTAGGGCATTTGTGGTGCTTGTCAGGCCGGGAAGTAACATCACACACCGTTCAAGGATGGCGACTCTTGGCGAGCTTCTAAGGTACTTCAATTAGTTCATGCTGATATTTGTGGGCCTATGTCTACTTCTTCTGTAACTGGTTGCAAGTACTTTCTACTCTTTGTTGATGATTATAGTAGGAAAATGTGGGTGTACTTTCTTAAGCAGAAATCATAAGTTTTTAATGTATTTTAGAAGTTTAAGGTCTTGGTCGAAAAAGAGTCTAGTTCTTGTCTCATAACTCTTAGGTCAGATAATGGGGAGGAATTCTGTTCTAGTGCATTCTCCAACTTCTGTGATACCCATGGGATAAAATGTCAATTGACCACACCCTACACTCCTTAGCAAAGCGGTGTTGTAGAGCGGTGCAATCGTACGATTGTTGAGATGGCTCGCTCCATGTTGCAACACAGGAGTGTTCCTACCAAGTTTTGGGCAGAAGTAGTCAATACTTCAGTCAATCTCCTTAATTGGTCACCCACTCATGCTGTTAAGGGGAAGACTCCTGAGGAAGTCTGGACTGGTCGCAAACCCAGGATCAGTCATTTGAAGGTTTTTGGCTCTCTTGCATATGTTTGGATTCCAGAGGCCAAGCACTCTAAGCTGGATTCCAAGAGCCAGAAACTAATGTTCACAGGGTATAGTGACAACCACAAAGCATACAGGCTGATTGATATAGACACTGATCGTCTTATCTTCAGTCGAGATGTTGTCTTTGATGAGGAACGAGGTCCATTTCACTTTTCTTCATCTGTTCAGCATTTAGAGGATCAGCGCTTGCCGGCTCCTGATGTGGGTGTCCAACTTCCGTTAGGTTCACCTAATGGGAGGGATGACGAAGACCTAGTCTTTGATGATGCTCAACCTGAGTTTCCTCCAGATGATAGTGAAAATCCCCCTACTGAACCTGTTCCAGATCCACAACCAGATTGAGCTCCTCCTGTTACATCTGATGTTGGCACTTCTACTCTCCGGCCGAAATGGTGGGCTAAGACTATTAGTGATCTTCGTGCTGATGAGCTCATTGAGGGTAGATCATCTAGAAACAAGAGCAAACAATAGTCTACAGTGAATTTTGCTCTCATGGCCAACATCCACAGTGTTTATGAGCCTCAGACATATTCAGAGGCAAAAGGGATACCTGAGTGGGAAAAGGCGATGGAATCTGAATACCAGAGTCTTCAGAAGAATCACACTTGGGTCCTTTCTGATCTTCCTCTAGGGAAGAAGCCCATTAGCTACAAATGGGTGTACAAGGTGAAGTACAAAGCTGACGAAACCCTTGACAAGTACAAAGCTCGTCTGGTTGCACGGGGGTTCTCACAGAAAGAAGGCATTGACTATGAGGAGACCTTTGCTCCTACAGCGAAAATGAGTACCATACTGCTCGTCCTTGCCTTAGCAGCCCAATTTGGTTGGAAGGTCCATCAGATTGATGTGAAGAGTACTTTCCTCAACGGTGAGTTGAAGGAGGAAGTATACATGACGCAGCCTCCAGGTTTCAAAGTTGTTGGTCAAGAACAAAAGGTGTGCAGATTAGTCAAAGCACTCTATGGCCTGAAGCAGGCTCCTTGGGCTTGGTACATAAAAATTGATAAGTAATTCACAAATCATGGCTTTCAGAGGAGTCCATCTGACTCGAACCTGTATGTCAAGAATACTGGTAATGAGATCCTAATTGTTGTTGTCTATGTGGATGACTTGATCATTACTGGCAGTTCGACAATTTGATCGCTGAGATCAAACAGGATTTGTGCAAAACTTTTGACATGACAGACTTGGGCCTCCTGCATTATTGTTTAGGTGTTGAGGTTTGGCAGACAGAGAGCAGCATTTTCATCTCCTAGTCCAAGTATGCTCGAAGTCTTCTGGATAAGTTCCGAATGCAGGATTGCAAACCTGCCTCCACACCCATGGAAAAAGGGCTTAAGTTGTCAGCTAAGTCCGATTCACCTGTGGTAGATGAAACATTGTTCAGGCAACTAGTGGGCAGTCTCATCTATCTCACTGCCACTAGACCTGACTTGAGTTTTGCAGTGAGCTACATATCACGCTTCATGACAACCCCCAAGGCTGATCATTGGGTAGCAGCGAAGCGTGTGCTGCGTTATGTGAAGGGAACTACTGATTTTGGACTCTTGTACACTCGGAGTCACGATCCTACACTCAGTGGGTTCACAGATTCCGATTGGGCTTGTTCAGTTGATGACAGGAAATCAACATTTGGGTATGTGTTCAGTTTGGGATCCGATGCAGTCACATGGACTAGTAAGAAGTTGCAGGCAGTGGCTCTCTCCTCGACAAAAGCAAAGTATTGGGGAGCAGTAAAAGCAGCATGTGAGGCAGTTTGGCTTCGCCGGATGCTTGCGGATATGCAAATATCTCAAGCAGGTCTGACTCCCTTGTTCTGTGATAATCAGGGAGTTCTCAAACTTGCCAAGAATCCGGTCTTCCATGAAAGAACCAAGCATGTGGAAACTCATTGTCATTTCATTCGGAAGCTGGTTGAAGACGGATTAGTTCAGTTGCTGTATGTTTCGATAGAGGACCAAACAACAGACATTCTCACCAAGTTGCTCAGTCCAGATAAGTTTGTAAAATTCAGGGGGCATCTTGGTGTAGTTGATAGATTGAGCATTAAGGGAGGGTGTTAAAATGATATTCTTTATTTATTTATTAATGCTCAACTATGTAAAATATTGTAACATATCTAGATAAGATCGTCTCTGTTGTCCGAGATCTTATTTGAAGTTTCTTTTAGAAACTCCCTGCTTTTTCTTGAGATAAGATTGTGTTTGATCTTATCCTTGTACATCTTGTAAATTATTTATTGAGCACACTGCTCGTTGTTAATACATCTAATATTTTACCAATTACCTGTGTAATAATATGAATCCTGATTGAGTTTAGGTTGTCTTGTATGGCAGCAACCAGATCAAGAGATCCAACAATAAGAGGAATGCTACACCATCTGTACAGGGAGATGCCATTCTCCATGTAACTTTCCACATAATTTTCTACCTTGGATCCCCAATGCCCGATTAGATAGTTTCTGATTTCTTCAGTATTTTCCATGTCTTTTAAAGCTTGCTGCCCATTCCAAGAGTCTAACCAAAAGTCTGCTCTCTTTCCATTGTTCACCTCCCAAGACAAGTGATCAGCTATTATGTATTTGCATTGATCCCGAGAGGGGATTAGGAGTAGTAAAGATATGGGTTTCCTCTATGGAGTCTAAATACTTTTTCCGTATATCTCTACTCCATAGAGAGTCCCCTATTTGCATAGATATTCCGAAGCATCTTTCCACCTAGAGCCATATTATTTTGTTGAAATTTTCTGAGCCCCAACCCACCATGAGCAAAAGGGAGGCATACCTTTTCCCATGCAATCAAAGGAAATTTATTTTTAGAATTGACTATAGCGTTATTATATCTAATTGTATATGTTAAAGGCATCAAACTGATATGACATAGTTTATACAATTGTTTCCTCATAGACAACCATCATTTTTGTGTATGATTGCCTTATTTAATCGTGAACCTAAACAATTTTAGTGTAATCAATCAGTCAAATATTGTAATGATTGTAATTTTCATCAACTGTGAATAATAACATGAGCAACCTCTATAGATGCCTTTTTCTATTTAGAGAAAGTGCTATAAATGTACAATAGATACTTACTTTCTCAAATTTTGTAATATGTTTTTTTTCAAGGAAACTTGGGGATGCATCCCTAGCAGTTTTTGAGTCATCCTTGTTTTCGGGATGTGGGGAAGCCTAGGGGACATCCCTAGGTCATCCCCAAATTGGGAAAAAATGTAGGGGATGTCCAAGAAAATTAAATGGGACAGCTGGCCGTCCCCAGGACGGTCAGGGGACTGCTAGTTGTCCCCATAATTTAAAAAAAAAAAAAAACCCCAACGCTTTGAAAAATGATAAAATTGTGAAAATGGCATGCGCCATGAAGGTTTGTTTGGTTTCAAAGGCCTTAATTTGTGCTTTGGGGTGGGGGCTTTGCCCCTCGACCCCTATATATATATATATATATTTTATATAATTGTATTTCATTTATATATATACATATTTTATTTACATAATTGTATTTTATGCGCTACCCCTCAACCCTGTTGGGGGCATTGCCTTGACATCCCCATGAGGGGCATTGCCCCTCAACCACGTTGGGGGTGTTGCCCCTCAATCCCATTGGGGTCCCCACTACCAACCTCCACTAGTTACTGGGATCTCTTGTCACATAAGAAATTTGATTACAATGAGGGTGTTGGGAGCGGAGACCCAAACTGACAACTTAGACAATTGTCTTTATGACTATCATAATATTATTGGTCAATGATGAAGTATCATATCATCAAAGATTAAAATGTCATTATTATTATAAAATATAATATTATATGATATGTCAAATGTATTTGCAATTCTATATATTTTTAATTTTAGTTGCACACATACACACAAATTAAGTTTTGACATTTACTAATTTGTTCAACTCTCATGTGAACTCTCAATTTAACACAAGTGTTAACTGTTATGTATTAGGGTTCTATAATGTATATATGAATGCTTTATCAATGTTATCTTATGAATATTTGAAATTTCCTTATTTTTAACATAGCCATCCCTTTTTCCATCCCCAAAAATGGCCTAAAAAAATAGGGACCTTGAAACGCATCTCCCTCCGTTCCTTGCCATCCCCGTCTTGGAGACTTGGGGTAACATATGTTTTTTTGCTATAGGTGGATTACCGTGTTAGAAGAGTTGTCATTGATGTCAAAAACAACGATGTTATCGTTTGATCAAAATATTGAACACAAATTCAATTCTGTGAAATGTATTCATTCGATCCTATTAGAAAACTATGATCTGATATGGAACTGGTCTTAATATAAATACAGATCAAACAAAACCATGTTCCTGGCACATGTTTATAGCAACTACAGATTGAAGTCTGAGTAAAGAGATAGCTACAGGCCGAAAACAAAGAAGAATAGCTACAGCGATTGAAGAATAGCTACAGCCTGAAAACAAAAAAAGAATAAAAATAACGAATCTATTAAGTGCATGATTAAGATAACACGTACGCTTTTTTTCAAGAGGCATGTTTAAAGAACACGTACGTATTTCTCAAAGAGACGTCTTCATAATAGATTGGAGGATACGACTTTTTCAAGTCAAAGAATGTGATTTTTTTTAAGTATACGTCTGTTCCAAAAAGGCATGATTTGGACATGTGAATGAACCGTTGCAAATAAAGTAAAGAAACATATACGTCTGTTCCAAAAAGAAAAAAGGCATGATTTGTTTACAAAAGGCGTGTGAATGAACAATTGTAAAGTAACGTATGATAACTAAACAGCTCTAAAGAGAACCTCAAGAGGGGTAACTGGAAAGATGTTAAACATTCGATTTGTCTTTCGAAGGAATATGTGTTAATCTCTTAAGGGATATAAACTAATTTGGTTCAGATTTGAAAAGGCAGATTTAAAAGTGTGCACAAAACAGATGTGTTCTTTCATAAGATAGGTGCAACTCTTGAAGAGACATACATATTGGTCATCCAAATCTAAGGTGCAGTGTGGTTGTGAAGTTCAAGAAGTCTACATCAGAAACCCATCTTCTTGTGTGGGCTAAGTGAGAGATTTTTCATCACAAAGGTGGATTGGAGGATTGGGAGAGTGCAGATCTGATTGAAGGCATTTACTTCATCCATCAAGTCAAGGTTTGGTGCCTTGCATTAGTGGTTAATTCTGTTTGTAGGTTGGTGCCTACTTCTATTTGTAAAAAGTCATTTAAATCATTTTCAATAAAAGTGGTGTCAACTTGTTTTTATTGAGTTATATCTAAAGTTGATTGTAAGAAGTTTGAAAAGTTTGAGGATTAAAAGTTTTGGTTTGATTTACTGATTCACCCCCCCCCTCAGTAAATCCCCCCTCAGTAAATCTTTTGTGCTCTTCAATTGGTATCAGAGCAAGGTCCTTCTTGAAAGCCTAACCACTTGAAGGAGATCCTTAAGAGCACATATGGCAAATCATAACAACACAGTGAAATCCCCCATCTTTGATGGGACTAATTATGCATTTTGGAGTATCAAGATGGAAGCATATTTGAATGCACTAGAATTTGATGTGTGGCAATCTGTTGTTGATGGGTATACACCTCCAACAACCCCTCCAACGGATCTATGAGAGTATATGAACAAGATTTATGGAAGATTACAAGAGCAGCTAGGTTGGTGCTTGGCAAGTAGGGGTTGGTGCTCCTTGTAGGTTGGTGCCTACTAAATCAGTTTTAGAGGTTGATGCTCCTTGTAGGTTGGTGCCTACATTCATTGTAAAAGTTTATTTAATTCATAAAGTACATTGTTTGTACCGTGGTTTTGTCCCGCAAGGGTTTCCACGTAAAATATTGGTGTCAACTTGTTCAAATTGTGATATTCTTGCATAGTTGATTTGTGTTTGAATTTGAAGTTGATAAAGGTTGTAAAGGGTAAAAGTTTATAGATATACTGATTCACGCCCCCTCCCCCCTCTTAGTATATTTTTGTGCTCTTCAATTGGTATCAGAGCTGCTCTTGTAATCTTCCATAAATCTTGTTCATATACTCTCACAGATCTGTTCATAATCTCCCATAAATCTGCTTATAAAGTCTTCATAACTCTGGTGTATATGATGTGTTTGTTCTTCTTTTTCTTCCACTCTTCACAATTATAAATCTGTTTGTATTATATATCTCTCAAATTCTGTAGATATCTTTTAAACACTCATTGTAAAAACTCACATCCTCATTCACTCTTTATACACCACATAACTCACACTCTGATTTTTCTTCCTTTCTCTATCAAAAATCATATTCAATAAATTCCATACCACAACACACCACGTCTGCTTGTCTTGATGATATAATCTCTATATTCATACACAGCATACACTCTAGATGATATACATTTTTATGCACAGCTTCTCCCCTTTTTATAAAAAATGATATTCGATAAAAACCACACTACACACCGCACTTCTACTCCTTTTATTCTTTTATATCCACATGCTTCCAACGGAGGGAAACGTCTCTTTGAAGACATCCCTTATTCACATCCTTTGAAGTGAATCGTTGCCCCTTTTAAAACCATCGATATCCTTTGACTCAAATTGTCTTTTACTTATAACATATGGCTTCCTTATGTAATCGTTGGTTAATTTGCTTTAACCACTATTGTTGCTAAATATGTATTGATTATTCTCCACGTCCGCCTTACATCCAAGTTGGTAGCAAATAAAACTTCCATGTCAATTATTCTTCACGTCCACAGCAAAGTAATTGTGCGTTTGGAATAATCAGTGTTCCATGGAGTTTCGGGGACGGGGGACGGCGGGGGCGTTTCCGAGATGGGAGACGGGGGGCCTAAGTTTGGGGACGGCAGGGGGACGGCGGGGGGACGGCGGCGGGGGGGTGGTGGGGGAGCGGCGCTGAAATACATATAGTACTTAAAAAATTAGTTATAAAAAGATGTATAACAATATAATTATATAATTGTAGAAGCCTAAGGAATAAGTAACGTTAACACATAAAAACAAAACTTAAAACTTAAAAGTTTAAAGTTTAAACACAATAACACATTGCAATGATATATCATTTCATTGAACTAGTGAACCATTGAACATTGAAAATCAAAATGAAAATATAGACATTGGAAAATGCAACAAGAACTAGATGTTTCATAATTTGAGTTTCATAATCATGATTCATGAATCATAATTACAATCAACTATCCTTGTATCATCAATGTTCAAACTTCAAAACTTCAAAAACAGAGTACAAAATAGTAAATGCTAATAGTAAATGGCTCCAGGCTAATGGCCTCATGCCTCTGGAAGTCTCCTAGAAGTTTCCTTCGAGTCTCCCAGATTTTGCTTGGGGTCTCCTAGAAGTTTCCTTGGAGTTTCCTTGGGTGGAGGGGACTTCTAGAAGTCTCCCAAAAGTTTCCTTGGAGTCTCCCAAAAGTTTCCCTGAAGTCTCCTAGAAGGGGACTTCGGGGGGACGGGGGGACTTCGGGGGGGACGGCGGAGAAACGGGGGGACGTCGGGGAAACGGGGGGACGGCGGAGGGACGTTTCCTAGGCGTCTCCCCGTCTCGGAAACGTCCCCATCTCGGAAACGGGTGGTTTTTCCGGGGGGACGCGTCCCCGTGGAACACAATAAAGCATCCCTGCTCTTTACTCCAAACGGAAAGTCCCTGGCAGCGATATATTCTTTAATAAGCCGATAATAATAATGTTTTGCACATGGACGACTATAGTGGAAATCCTGTGAATACCCTGCGGCTGATGTATTATCACGTCTTTATTGTGGCTTTACTTTTTAAACATCGAACGCCTTATCCATGGATTTGGTAGCATTCGAAAACTCTGATTTTATCAAATTACCAAGAGTCTGTTGTCTTATATCAGTGACAGCAGTTTCCAACGATTTTATCTTTATCACTTCTTAAATCAAATATTGATTAAGACGTGATGAAATGCCTTTGTCTCTATATTGCTTGCATATCACATTTGCTCGTTCATTAGCAAGACCCCTGCCTTGATAAAATACCACGACCTTTTAAATAAAGTCACCTCCTAATATCATGCTCTCACTTTTAATTATATCTGACAGAAAGATAAGATTATCGGGCCTCTTTTCTTTAACTTTGTCTTATAAATCGGGCCCCCAGATTTATCTTATATCTTCAACTTTGTCTTTTAGTAAATCTGGAAATGTTGATGTGAAGCCAATGGAAATGTCATACAACAGCTAGCAAATATTTGTGGCTCTCTTTATTATACCTCCAACTTTGTTCTATGTGTAACTCCAATGAACTTTATCTAATTGCTGATCATTGTACCATCCTTGATGTCCTTTATTGAGATCAAGAATGATGAAAACTCTTTCATCCACTAACAATTTTTCTCTCAATCTGCCTTGACATCAATGACAACATTTCCAACAATCTCCCCCTTTGTCATTGATGGCAACATATTCTTCCTTATTACTTCTAACTCTCCCCCATTTTACTTCTCTCCCCCTTTGACATCAATGGCAAAGGGACTTCAATCAATTTTGCCTTTTCTATTCCATGGAGCTACAAGATATTGTGTATAGCTCCCCCTGAATGTATGCTCCCATCTCATCTTTTCTCTAACTTCTTCATTCTTTTTCTTCTTCATGGAAGCTTCTTCATTTTGACATCAATACAATTTCCAACAATTTGAAGCCAATTCATCATCTACATTAGATTGACAAACTATAAGTAGATTTTTCTCTCCAAAATTGAGGTACTTTATTTTTCAGTTATCTTCTCCATGGGCTGAAAGATAGCGCTAACTTAGCTCCCCCTAAATCCATGCTTCTTTCAAAAATAGTGTATGACATGTATCTTGCATGATTATAGATTTATCTTCATCATCATTTTGCTTTTGTTTCCTTCTCCATACTTTTGTAAGCTTTTTCTCCTTTCCAATGGTGTTCTTCATATCTTGTCTAGGTGGTTCCATGAAGCCATATCTACAAAAACGTGCTATGTGTCCAAATTTGTTGCACTTGAAACACATAACATCATGATCAAATGAATTATGGTTTCTTCTAGTGAAGCTTGAATTATTTCTTGCACAAAATCTGCAACTCATTGCTTTGTGGCCAAAATAATTGCATGAAAAGCAATATCCATTGAAGGAGTAAAACTGCCTAGAGTTAAACTTTCCTTCATTTTCCTTGAAACTTGTGACATTCTCATCAAACTTTGTACATTCCTCCTTTGGTTTTTCCAATTCATTTTTCAGCATGGCAACTTCTTGTACCAACTTGTCACAATCTCTCTCTTTTGCACTTAACTTGGTCTTTATCTCATTTTCAACTTGTTCAGCCTCTACAAGTTGAGTCCTCAAATCTTCAATTATTTTGCTTAATTCCTCCAAGCTTTTAGTCAACTCCTTAGTTTTTAATTTATTCTTGGTGACCTCCTTCTTCAATTCTTCATTTTTCTTGTATGCGTAATGAAGTTCTTCCTCAAGATCTGTTTCTTCTTCTTCATTGCATTCTTCTTCTTCTTCATCACATTCTTGATCAGCCTCTTGTTCTTCATATTCAGCCATGAACAATATTTCTTTTTCATCATTGCTTTGACTGTCATCACTTTGTTCTTCTGAAGAGCTGCATTCTTTCTTAGGGTAAAAACTCTTTTTATGTTTTTGAGATTTCTTCTTTGAGTTGTTTTTGAAATTCTTCTTTCCCTTTTTCTTGTTGCTGATCTCTTTTTCTTCTTCACTAGAGCTGCTATTATCTTGAGGACACTTTGAGGCATAATCCCCAACTTTTCCACAATTGAAGCACTTAAAGGGAAATTTTCCTTTTCCTTTCTTAAGTTTTCCCATGAAGTAAGCTTCTGCTTCATCACTTGATTTTTCACTTTTTTCTTCATGCTTGTTCTTGCCCTTTTTGGATGCTTTGAATGAGACTTTCTTCAATCCTCATCTCATAGGCAGCAAGGATCCTATGTAATTCATCTTTTGAGAGCTGATCCAAGTTTGTTAATTCTTCCAATGCTGCAACCTTGGCCTCAAATTTTGTACAAAGAGATCTTAGAATCTTGTCAACAATAAAGGCATCATCAATCTCTTCACCAAGTCCTCTCATGATATTCACCGTTTCATCTACACGAAGAAAGTATGAAGCAATATCTTCATCATCATCTATCTTGAGAGTTTCTAACTTCCTTTGATGAGTTTGCAATTTTGCTTTCTTTACTTTTGCGTCTCCTTCATAGATATTTTGGAGCTTGACCCATATCTCTTTTGCTGATTTGCAACACATGACTTTTGTGAATTCGGAATCCGTTAGGCTGCAAAGAAGAGCATGCTTGGCTTTTGCATTATTCTCACGTCTCTTTTTCCCGGCTTGATCCGTTGGAGGGGTTGCTGGAGGTGTATACCCATCAACAACAGATTGCCACACATCAAATCCTAGTGCATTCAAATATGCTTCCATCTTGATACTACAAAATGCATAATTAGTCCCATCAAAGATGGGTGCTTTCACTGTGTTGTTATGATCTGCCATATGTGCTCTTAAGGATCTCCTTCAAGCGGTTAGGCTTTCAAGAAGGACGTTGCTCTGATACCAATTGAAGAGCACAAAAGATTTACTGAGTGCGGGGGGGTGAATCAGTAAATCAAACCAAAACTTTTAATCCTCAAACTTTTCATACCGTATCAGTGGCCTTCTTTTGGTCTTGGTTATTCATTTGTGTGAATAATTTTCTGATGTATCTCTTTAACACATTTAAATTTCATGTTAAATTTTTACAAACTTACACTTGGGATGGCCATTATGGTTTATGACATTTACCTATAACATTCTATTCTATTCATTACAAATGAAGGAATGTCAGAATTATGCATTAGTATATAAAAATACATTATACAATCCATTTCAATGTTTTACAGAATACTTAAATAAACTGTGCAATCTCCTAATCTATGAAAGTGAAGCCTCCTTTTGTATCTATTAGAGATTACAGGCTACCTTCAGGAATCTCATGAGACATTCCACTTGAAACGCTAATCAGTCTTTTGAATATTCCCTGATTCGGTATCTTTCTCAGATGTTTGACTCCTGAAAATTACTCAGCATTTTAGATTTAATTTGACCTTCTTCAAGCCAATTCATCTGTAACCAATCTGTACCTGCTTTGGTTGTATTTGTCACATCCCAGATTTTATAAACCATAGGAGTATTTCACTCAAAAAAATCAACGATTAATCCTGAGTAATCATGACTTGCCACTTTACTGTGACATTCCATGAGTTATTCTCAGGTTTTCCAAGAAGTGATTTTCCCATGCACATTTTCACACTTAGAGAGAGAAAAATACAGAGCAAAGGCTAATTGAACATTTGTGGTTTAAGGTTAGGGTCAACGTCTTTAATTTTTCTTTAATTTTTGAATAGATTTTGGTTATTGTTCCTTGAACATCCTGTTAATTTCAATTGAGATAATGTCAAACATGGAGAATTTAAACAACTGTTAAGGAATAGTGGAGAGGAGTGTAGCTAGTGACATTTTGTGTTTGAACAAGAACTCATGGATTGTCCAATAAAAATATTGAACCTAATTCAATGCAAAACTAGATCGATCTCTTTGCAAATTTGTTTACAAACTTCATACATGATTCATATGCAAGATACTACCAAAACTGTAAACCACAAGTTAATTTGTGATATTTTTGTGCAAACTCGTCTACTCTCTGTAGGGGTCTGCTCAAAATTTTGCATTTAATTGTCAAATTTTATTCTACATGCCATTTCTTCTGCGGAACCCCTACTAGTTGATACATAAGGATCAGACAATTAATTAAACATGTGCTGTAAGATGGATTAAAAAATCAGATAGATCAGAACAGGTTTCCCATGCACATTTTCACACTTAGAGAGAGAAAAATACAGAGCAAAGGCTAATTGAACATTTGTGGTTTAAGGTTAGGGTCAACGTCTTTAAATTTTCTTTTATTTTTGAATAGATTTTGATTATTGTTCCTTGAACATCCTGTTAATTTCAGTTGAGATAATGTCAAACATGGAGAATTTAAACAACTGTTAAGGAATAGTGGAGAGGAGTGTAGCTAGTGACATTTTGTGTTTGAACAAGAATTCATGGATTGTCCGATAAAAAGATCGAATCTAATTCAATGCAAAACTAGATCGATCTCTTTGCAAATTTGTTTACAAACTTCATACATGATTCATATGCAAGATACTACCAAAACTGTAAACCACAAGTTAATTTGTGATATTTTTGTGCAAACTCGTCTTCTCTCTGTAGGGGCCTGCTCAAAATTTCACATTTAATTGTCAAATTTTATTCTACATGCCATTTCTTCTGCGTAACCCCTACTAGTTGATACATAAGGATCAGACAATTAATTAAACATGTGCTGTAAGATGGATTAAAAAATCAGATAGATCAGAACAGGTGATTGGAATATCAGAATTGCAGAATTTATAGGATCACTTTTGTAGGTTTGGTTCAGTTCTGTGTCTAGTGAATCAATTCTGTCTTTGTGGAAGTGAACCCTGACTGTGTAAATTCAGAATTCAAACTGAAATGCTGTCTTTTGCACCTCCTGCTTCCAGAGTTTTGTCCTTGGACCTGGTGGAAAGGTCCAGCATCACCACCATGTTAGAATTGTATGGGACATGTTTTGGTATGAGAGGATTGTGTTTTGTTCATCAGTTGTAAGAGATGAGAAGAGAGCAGAGGGCAGTCATTGTTGCACCCACTTGTACTATTCCAGAGGGTAGTACGGCATTTACAACAGAAAAAAGCTGGTTTTCCTGTCATTAGGTTTCTAATATAAATTCTTGGAGTTGTGTGAGTGTTTACATTTCTGTTTTGCAAGTTTTATTTTCTAATTTTACTCACAATATTCATACCTCTTGAATAATCTCATTTATTTAAGCAATTAGAAATGTAGAAATTAATTTGTGATTCTTGTGATCTTCAAGTTATAAGATTTTACAGATCACCAAACGTGCTACATGTTATGTTGTTGCAGCTGTGTTTTAGATTCATGTTTCTTGCAACATAGATTTAGAGTCAGGTTTATTTCTTGTTTAGACCATCTGATGTCTCATCCTATGCTTTCCTCATAATAAGACAGTATTCTTAAGTAGTATTCAGACTAGTTGAATGATAAGTCAATCTGACTGTCAGTCCAGTAAATTTTAAGCTTTAACTTGACACCTCTTCTAGATTCTCTTAGATAATTATTGTACATGTCTATTTAACGGGCAGATATTACAAGGATGCACATAGAGTCACTTTTTCTGTAAGTTAATTCTAGTACAATATATTTCTTTTCAGATTTAATGTGAAAATAGTTCCAGGTTTGAGTTTTTAATACCGTGTGTTTGCTGTTCACATTTTCAGCAGTATGAGTTTGGAGATTAGCATAGTCAGAGATTATTTTTTATTGAAGTTTGTGTTTTAAGTCACCAAGTTTTAAGATTGATTTTGAGTGTAGAATTGGTTCACCATGGTCTGAAAATTAACATGATACCAAAGCATGTAATCTGAAATCGTCTAGATCTATGTATGGAATGGGATGCCACTTATGAGAGGGAATTGTCGGAGGATTTCAGGGGGTGTGATGCATTTGCTTTAGGGAGTGAAGCATTCCAGATTTGTGAGAGGTTGTAGATCTGAATTATTCCCTACTAATCTACTTTGTTTTTAGTGTGTTCCTAGAGTTGCAGGTGTGACCGGTCTGGGTCTCAGAGAGTGTGATTGTCTAAAGGGTATGTCCAACTTTACACCTTGGAAGGGCAGATGCAGATGCCAACAAAGGAGGTTAATCTTTGGTGTTATATAGAAATGAAGGTTACAACTCATATCAACTTTGTTCAGTTGACTGAACATAACAAAAAGTCAGCCAAGGTGAAGCAAATCATCCTAGTTTCAGTGAAGGACTACTCGATCTCTCACATCGGAGAGAACAATACGACAAAGGAAATGTAAGATGCTTTGATCGCTTTATACTAGAGTATGAACATTTCTTGCAAAATGCTACTAAAGAAAATACTCAATACCACATGCATGAGCAGTACAAACACCATGGCTAGTTGCCTTATTATGGAGGTCATTGAGCTTTTACATTAGCTCATTGCCTTATTTTGTGTTTGTGGGTGAAGGTGGAGGATGATGAATTGGTCCCCATAGTATAAATGGGTTCTCTTCATCTTGGGATTTGTTTGTTTGAGGTGTTTGCACTCATGAGAAACTTCCCACTTTTGAAAAGCTTTGAGATGATTTTATTCGGGAGGAGACTAGATTGAAGAGTATTCTTGATAAAGTGGAAGAAAATCAAAACCTAGCCCTCATTGGGGAGATGAAGAAAAGTGGTAAGAAAGAAGGACTTGGAAGGATTAGAAAGGGAAAGGGAAGGTTCTAGCACTTCTTAATAGTTGAAGAAAGACTCAAGCCACTTATTAAATGTTTCAAATGCCACAAGAATGGCCACTATGCTTTTTAGTATTTTGAGAAGAAGAGGAAGGGCAAGTAGCAAAAGTAGTTTGAAAAAAGTGCAAAAGCTTTAGCAGTGGATGAGCTTTCATCCAAGCTTGAGATAACCTTCTCTATGGTGTCACGCCTATCCACTAACATCATTTTTAGTGTATGGTCATATGTGGACAATGGAGCATCGAAACACAATCTTCAATAACAAGGCTTTCAATAGATTGCAAGAATAGAAGCAAGTATACATTGAAAAGAGCACAAAGATATACTGAGAGGGGGGGTGGGTGAATCAGTATATCAACCAACTTTTACCCTTTACAAACTTTATCAATTTCAAACTCTAACAAAATCAACTATGCAATAATATCACAATATGAACAAGTTGACACCAAGATTTTACGTGGAAACCCTTGCGGGATAAAACCACGGTACAAATAATGTACTTTATGAATTATATATGCTTTTACAAAGAATGTAGGCACCAACCTACTTGAATCACCAAATATGTAGCTTAGTAGGCACCAACCTACAAAGAGCACCAACCCTTAATCCTGATTTAGTAGGCACCAACCTACAAGGAGCTTCAACCCCTAATGCTGATTTAGTAGGCACCAACCCCTAATGTTCGTAGGCACCAACCTACTGGAGGCTTCAACCCCACTGCCAAGCACCAACTTAGCAAAAATAATAACTTGAATGAATTGTGTTCCACCTTCAATGTTGCTTCTTCAACGGATGATGGACTTTACACTCTTCTTGAAATTATCCTCCTTGAATGATATCAAAATATATCTTGTTCACAATTTTCCTTTTCACATAAAAATTTACTTCATGATGATGCCATCTACTTCACCAAATCTGCATTATATTCCACTTGATTTTATCTTTCTTGAATGATGTTTATATAAATCAGTATATGATGAATTTACTTTACAGATCTGCCTCTTATATTCTCCTCATACAAATTTGCACAAACTCCTCTTGGACTGTCTTCGAATTATCTTCACAAGTCACTTCTCTTCATAAATCTGCTCAACATGTAAATATATCTTCACAAAAACTCTGCTTCAATCTGCATGTATTTCTCTTTGCTACTGCATGAACTTTTCACAGAATTGGAACAAGTTCTTCTTTCAAAACTGTCTTGTTTTACTTCAGATGATATTCACTTTATACAATTCCAATTCAGACTATTTCCTCTCTTTATCACAAGTAATGTTCAATAAACTCCTTAACACCCACACAGAAAATCTTCAATTAAATCCCATCGCATACAGCACGTGGTTTTGATATTGTCTTTATTCCACACACACTGCTCTACACCCAATTGTGACTCAAGGATAAAACATTTATTTCACTCACAGCACCCCACACATTTGTGTTTTGATGATATATCGATTGTTCCACACAGCTTACACACTTCCTTAAATCTGCTTCTGCATTTATTAATAATTTTCCATTATTATTTTTCCAGAATCTGCTTATGTCTCAATGATATAGCATTTATTCCCACAGCACTCTCACTCACTTTTCCTTATCACCTTTTATATCTACATATCCTTAGGACTCTTCGTGAAGAGAGGCATCTCTTTGAATAGAGAGGACTTTTCAACTAATCATTACTCCTCTTCTTAACTAAATTTTGCCTCATCAAAACTAATCGCAGCCTTTTTCTTTCACATAAGTAATTGCTACTTTTTATATATGAAATATCGCTGCCTTGGGTTAACTTTAAGCGCTGCTTTCTCTTTGCATATAAGACAAAATTAATTTTTGTTTTATTCAACTTTTGTTTGCTTTATAGAGGTAATCGCACCTTTTCAAAACAAAACTGAATCGCTGGCTTTTAAGACTTATGAAACGTAGCCTTCAAATCTTGTCTTATGTGCTTTGTCTTTTTCATATTTGTCTTTTTCCTCTTTTGTCTTTTAGTGATTTTGTCTTATTCATTAAGAATCTGAATCGCTGTTTTTAGAAGATATCATGCCTCTTCAATTAAGTTGCTTTTAATTTAGAGAATAACTTTGTATTACATTCGTCAAATATTTATATTTCATGTTCTTTTTAATTTCTGTGTAAGTTTGTCGTGCTGTCCATAATTCTGTGCTTAAACAATGTTGGCAATCTGCACTTAATAATCTATATTAGTGATCTGTATTTTCAATCTGTATTCAACTGTGAGGTAATTGTTTGCACTTTTGTTGTAACAGAATTCGGTATACACTTCACTTGTCTTTGACATCAATATTTTGATTTATTCATGATCGATATCTGATCTAAATTTCTCCTTCAGATCGATGTCCATTTGCTTATGTTTTGAATCATGATTGACTTAGGCACCAAGAGTACAAGGAGTCAAAATATTTAGCTTATTTAATCATGCTTCCACTACCTTGTAGCTAGGATATTTGATGTGATCAATCTATTTCTTTTCGACCAGTGATTACAATGGTTGCAATGCCAATTTATTACTGCTATCATCCTCATATGTTTGACATCAAACTTAGACAACGAATTCCTTTCACAATGGCTTTGATATTGATGATAATCAAGCCAACAATCTTGCTCATACACTTGACATCAATGACTCCATCTTTTTCACTTTGACATCAACGACAACATTTCCAACATACATGTGGAGCTTGGTGATGATACCACATGTTGAGTTACATGGATTATATGCACTTAAGGTGATGTTCTTGAGCTTCGTGATGTCTTACATTTTCTTGTTTAGCAGAGAAATAGCTTTCAATGTCAACAATGACATATCTTAGGTGCTTGGTTGAGTTTGATGATCATCAAGTCATTATTAAATTGGTAAGGTTTTGGCTAGAGGTATGTGAGAGGGTGGCCTTTATAGATTGCTTGCTGACCCAATCAAAGATGGAGCCCAGTTGCATGACAGTGGCCAACTGTATGAGCTTTGGCACAAGAGACTTGGTTACTTGCACTATGGAGCCTTACCTCTCTTAAAGGACATGGTGTAGGGATTGCCAAAATTCAAGATAGAGAAGAAATAGTGTGCAAGGGCTGCATACTCGACAAGCATGCCAAGACTACTTTTTCTAGCAATGAGCTCAAGGCATGAGGGATTCGTGATTTGCTTCATTTAGGTGTGTGCAGAGCTATGTCAACAACTTCATTGGCTGGTAACGTTTTCTATGTTTCTTTTATTGGTGATCCGTCTAGGAAAATTTGGATTTGCTTCACAAGACCAAAGATGAATTGTTACAAGAGTTAAAAGCTTTTGTGGAGCATATAGGTAGGGAGATTATGGGATTTAGGTCTAACAATGGAGGCGAGTATACCTTGAGGGTCTTTGATGCCTTTTCCAAGGATGTAGGGATCAAGGGGAGTTAACTATGCCTTACAACCCTTAGCAAAATGGGGTTGCAAAAAGGAAGAACACATCCATTGTGGAGACACAAAAGACCATGATCCATGACCTAGATTTACCCATTTTTTTTAGGCATAGGCATGTAGTTGTGCTTTTTATATTCTAATAAGTGCCTTCAAAAGGTGTTGAAGGACAAGACTCTAGAGGAAGCTTTCATAGGAGACAAACTTGACATTTCTCATTTTTGAATGTTTGGGAGTCTTTTCTACATTCATATGCCAAAAGAGAAGAGGATGAAGCTTGAACTTTCTAGTTTGAAGGGTTTGTTTGTGGGATACAATGAATCCCCCAAGGCTTAGAAGCTAAGTTACCGGTTCGGGTTTGGGGACGGGTGCGGGTACGAGAACCCGATATGTGGGTACGTGAATTTTTTTTTTTAGGGGTTTGGGTACGTATGGGTACGTGTGTGTGTATATATATATATGTATGTATGTATTATATATACAAAAAAAAAGAGAAATATACAGAATTGTAAAACTAAATCATTTCATAGTATGATACTTGATCATTGATCAATGCCAAATGCCAAAGATAAATATTAAATGCCAATTGATAGTTGAAAAATATTCAAATAAGCCATATCAATGATATCATATACCCGCAGACGAACCCGCACGTACTCGCAAATGAATCCGAACCGGGTTTGGGGCCTGCGGGTACGAACCCTGCATCTTAGCTTAGAAGGCTAATGTTTCATTACAAAGAAAGATAGTAGTGATCCTAGATGTGAAATTTGATGAAGATACTTGGTCCTCCAAGTCTTAGAAGCCTCCCATGGAGGTTGATGAAAATGAACAGGTTGTTTTTCCAAGTTTTAATCAGCACAAATACAATAGCACCGATTGAAGATCAGCCAAGTTTTACTATAGAAACAAATATCATAGCACTACCTAAAATAGCTAGGAAGCCTAGATGGTTTACTCAGACATCGCAAGAGGCACACAAACAAATAGGAGCACCAAAAACTTTTTTTAGAGTGAGTCATCTATCTAAGAAGTTTCTGAGTTATGTTACTTTGATGCCTCCCATCATTGATATAGACCCTTGTAATTTTTAAGAGGGAAATTTAGGGCAAATGTGGCGAGATGCCATGACAGAGGAGTATAACTCCAATAAATAGAATGATGTTTGGGAGATTATGCCAAGACCAGATGCAAAGTTAGCGATTGATTCTAAATGGTTGTACAAATTGAAGCTCCCAAGAGATGGGAGTATGAAAAGTAAAAGGCTAGATTTGGTGCATGTTCTATCAAAAAGATGGAGATGACTATGATGAGACTTTTGCTTTAATTGCAAGATAGACTTCTATAAGAGTAATTAAGTCTCTTGCATCTTATTTTAGTTGGTCCTTATATCAGATGGATGTAAAGACAACTTTTTTATATAGAAAGAAGTATATATAAATCAGCCTAGAGGGCTTGAGGTGCATGGGTGAAAGACCCATATGAGCAAGATGAAGAAGGCCTTGTATAGGTTGAAGCACGCACCATATGCTTGGTACTCATGGATCAATGGGTACTTGTTGAAGTTGGGCTTCATCAAAATTGTTGAAGATCCTAATGTTTATTATCTATTTGACAAATATCAAATATGATCTTTTAGTTTTAATCTTTGTCATGTCTCCGAAATTGTAAAGCATCGAAATACATATTAAAAATATTGGCCATTTAATATTAGTATAATTATAATTATCAAGGATTATATTATAATTATCAAATATAGCAATTATAAATATTAAATACAAAATAAATATACATCATATCAATATAAATCAATAAATTTAAAATAATAAAAAACAATAAATATAGAATAATAAAAAACAATAAATATAAAATAATATAGAACAAGTATCTAATTATAAACAACCAATAAGTCCAGGGGCAATGATCCCTTTCAAGGCAATGATTACCATTTCAAAGCAGCAATTTCATGCATAGTTGGAAAACTCGCCAATTGCAAGTACTCGGTAAGCCCAAAAAACTCGGTTTGGAAAAAACTCGACAACTTAAAAAATTGCTTAAATTTCACTAAAAACGCATTTTTTTTGCAATTTCAATGATAAGATGCATCCAATGAGTCAATAAATGAGTACATAAAAGAAACTAGCTAAGTCTAGTTATATTTGATTGATTTGAAAGCAAATTGGGTACAACATGGCATCCTCATGTGGAATGTGCTGATGTTGATATTCATATTCTGAAACAAAATGAAAATAGCAAATTGTTTTTTAAAAAATGAAAGTAAATACTACATTAATATATTTTACAAATTTACATCTTCCTCTTTCCCATGTCTAGTGAAAACTAGGGGAGAGGTAGAACTAGATGATATTATAGATGAAGACTTGTAGGAAAACTTGGAAACTTGGACTTGGAGAGTACCTAGAAAATCAAATGAATTCAACGGGAGTTTGAGGGCAATGCCCCCAATGGGGTTGAGGGGCAATGCCCCTTGTGGGGGTCTAGGGGCAATGCCCCTAGCGGGGTTGAGGGGCAATGCCCCTTGTGGGGGTCTAGGGTCAACACCCCTAGCGGGGTCGAGGGGCAATGCTCCTCGTGGGGGTTTGGGGGCAACGCTCCTAGCGGGGTTGAGGGGCAGCGCCCCTCGTGGGGGTTTGGGGGCAACACTCCCAGCGGGGTCGAGGGGCAGCGTCGCTCGCGGGGGATTGGGGGTAGCGCCCCTAGCGGGGTCCGGGGGCAGCACCCTTGGCACACTCCCTGTCGCGGTATAGGGCGGGTTCAAGGGGCAGCGCCCTCGCCGCCAGCACCAATTTAAGGCTTCCGAAACCATACAAAACTCCATGGCGCACCTCATTTTCATGATTTTTTGAGTGGCAAAAAATAATGCTGAGAAAGCTCAAATGAAGACCTTCAAAACCACACAAACCACAAAAAATGAATCGAAATTGCCTTTATTCCGGCAGCAGGTTTCTTTTTGCTAAGAGGCCGAGTTTTTTAAAAAAACTCGCCAAAAAAATGACAAGTTATTTTGGCAAGTACTTTCTAGTAAACCCGTTTAAAAAAAAAACTCGCGAGTTTTTGGCGAGTAGTACAACTATGATTTCATGCATTTATAAGGTAGCGATTTCATACATAAAAGGGGAACGATTTATAATGCAGAAATATAAAGAGCAGCGATTTGTATGATTAATATAAACAAACATTAATATCAATCGTCCCAGTAAAGCAGCGCATTATAAAAGGACAAAAAGTTTGTCTTTTATGAAATGGGTTGTCTATTGAGTAATGGCATCTCTCTTAAGAGAGTCACATCCTTTCGACTAAAATATCAAGATATAAAAAAGAGTATGATCTATGAAAAAAAGGTAAGGGGGAAGGTAAATAATAGTATGACAAATACACCAGCAGGTGAAGAGCAGATCATGAGGAGTAATTTGTAAATTTTATGAAAGAATTGTGGGGAGTAGATTTCTGAATATAGCAGCAGATAAAATCAGAAGATATAATAAATCAGAATTTAGAATATTAAGAGCAGAATCGATATGGAATGGGAAGAAGATCAAGTCTTATATATATGATCTGCAGTCAATAAACAACAGCAATCTGATATTGGAAATAATTGGTATGCACAGGGAAGTATATGTTATCTAATGTACTTAATATGTGATACACATGCAAATATGTATACAGTTAATTTATATTAATAGGTATGTATTTGGATATATATATATTTTTTAAATAAGAATAATTAATGTATTAATACCAATCTATATATATATATATATAAGGGAATAATTATATAGAATATATATATTATGCAATGATGATGCTTGCAGTAATTATTGAGCCTTATAAGTAATTATGACTCTTTAATATAAGTATGGATAAAAGATTCTTATTTGTTTGATCTACACTAACGATATCTTCTAAGTGTTGAGAATAGATCAATGGAAGAAGAGGAATATTCAGATCAGCCATCATCTTCAAAAATACATTCATTACTTAGGCAACAAACATTATAGGCATGGATAAAATCTGAGAAGGAAATATATCAAATATTATGAATAGTGATTTTATTCTGGTTTAGTGACAATGGGTCATGAAGGGATGAGGCAGGGTTGCTAAGAGGGCACCCTATTAAGGGAGAACTGCTAAGAGGGCACCCTATTAACTATTAAGGGAGACTGCTAAAAGGGCACCTTGTTATAGGGAGAACTGCTAGAAGGGCACCCTATCGTACAACTTCCCAACTATCCCGGAGTGAATCAATTGTTGAAGAAAATGAAGAGGGTCTTCAATCATAAGGGGAGGATACTTGGGGCACTTCACCATGCCCTCCTCATTATGGTTGGGCCCACATAGTCCTTGGGATTTGTTATATTGTTATATATAATCTTTCTTAGACTTAGAATTAAACGTATTTCATATCATATTCATCTAACATGGTTGCAGGTTTCCATGGTCAGACTTACATCATTTCAATTTTGGGTAGGAAATTGTACCTTTAACTATAATTTGCTATTGGTTTCATCTGGAATTGTGATTTCAGGGCAAAATAGAAGGTGATCCATAAAGGGGACATTACAATCTTGTGTGTGGATGACTTTTTTAACCTTATAGATAGCAATGAGAAGCTCATTGCTTGGTACAAGGGGGAGTTGGATACTGAATTTGATATGGATATAGGCCTGGTGTGGTAGTTTTTGGGTCTTGAGGTGTGGCAGGGTATAGGCGAGGTCTTTCTTGGTGAAGGGGAGTACATGGCAAAGATTCTAAAGAGATTTCCGATGATGGGTTGTAAATCCTGAGTAGATGGTTTTGAATTTGAAGTTGATTGGGGATTTAGATTTAAATTCTGTGGATCCTTCAATGTATGGACTATTGATAGGTGCCCTCATGTATTTGATGAATTCGACTGTATTTTTGCTTTGTAGTGAATACATTGAGCTTGTCCATGGTTGAGCAGAGGCAAGTTCACTGGATTATTGCAAAGAATGTGCTTCAATACTTGAAGGGCACATTTTTAATTATGGGTTCATTATGGGTTGAGGTCTGCTTGAGATGGAGAGTTGATGTTGCATGGCTTGGTGGGTTCTAGGCAGGTGATGCTAGTACTAGGATGAACGCTTTAAGATTTTGTTATGGCTTGGGTCATGTCTGATATCCTTTTTAGTAGGAAGTAGGCAGCAGTGCCGTTGAGCTCAACTAAGGCAAAGCACATGGCAACTTCATTTGCTAGTTGTGAGATTATCTGGCTTTGCAAGTTGATAGAAAAAGTATGGTTATATATTAAAATTCTATATTGTGTTTACTAACTTTTTCTCTTATTATTTTGCTTCGAAAGCTTATTCAACTTAGGAGTATTAGTATAGGGAGATGATTTTATCTTACATGCTGATATGTCTACGAGATTGATCATTTTTACTTGCTTTAGGACGCTATCAATATAATATCATTTTCTCTATGATTCCTGGTATAGATTTTGTTAGTGTTTAATGATATGAAATTGTATACCAGAGCTAAGTTTTAACTGTATACTTTATTTGCTTACTTTAAGCGAATCTCCTCACTTGCTGTATTTTGTGAATTGTAATTTAACTTATAGGTGGAAGAGAAAGGATTAACTCCAGAAACAGCTGACAGCATTGGATCTTTTGTATTAAAAAAAGGAAGGCCATTGGAAATGCTTGCACAACTTAAACAGGAAGGCAGCTCTTTTCTGAAGCATGATGGCTCTGTACTAGCCTTACAGGAATTGGAAACATTATTCAATTATCTAGATCAGTCAAGTTGTCTGGACAAAATATTGTTTGATCTTAGCCTTGCTAGAGGTCTTGATTACTACACTGGAGTGATATATGAAGCTGTTTTCAAGGGCACAACACAGGTGTGTTAAAATAAGACTTAAAAAAATAGTTTCCTGTATCTTTTAGATAATAATACTGTTGATACGCTTTAGATCTGTTTTCTGCTTTTTGTTGGAAAATTCAAAATAATAATATGGATTGAAATCACATGGACATTTGTTGGTTTCCTAAACTCATTGAAACACAAGGACAAGTCTAATAGTAATGAAAACATATTGATTAAGTAAAATGATTTACTTTTACACAATCAGAATTAAGCTTTGTGCTTTTCTAGTTGTAATATGGTAATACCTATAAATTGAAGAAGCAATGCTTGAGCTATATCTTCTTTGATTGGTTAATTTGATGAAACACATTCTTATATTGAGAGGGGGGGTGAATCAGTATAGGTCAAACTTTTCTTTTTACAACTTAATCAATCATGGCAGTATTACTTCAAAATTTAATCATCCATAGCAATAGCATACATGCAAGATCTAGCAAATAAGAACATAGGAAGAACACACAATTTTACATGGAAACCCTTATGGGAGAAAACCACGGCAAAATATTGCTTGTATGAAAACTTCTTACAAATTTTGTGGGCTCCAACCCATTAGAGACACCAATCCCCACCACTAAGCACCAACCTATCAAGAGACGACAATCTCTTTTAATGAAATGCACCAACCTCCTGATCTCCTCAATTAGGAGGCTCCAACCTCCAAATGAATAATGTGATTATTAATTATTTATTTGCAACTTCCTCTTAGATCCGCCCTAAGCTTCCTTTACAAATCTGCTCATGACTTCATCAAAATCTGCCTTAACAACTGCTCACAAATCTGCAATACATCCACTCATAAATCTGCAATATATTCTTCAATATTTCTGCTCATAGAATCACCATAATCTTGCTTCTATTTCTCTTCTCTTCTCATAGAAAATCTCTTATAAATCTGCTCACATATCTCTTGTAAATCTGCTCAAATATCTTTTAATTTCTGCTTTTCATATGAAATGATATTCAAAATTGGTTGCCTCTAACTTTCAGCCAAACCTCTATTTATATTAGCCCAAACACCTGTTGAATACCCAGGATATTGAGATGGGTGGGAGGGGGGGGTGGGAGGGTTGAATCAATATCTTCTTAAACTTATTGAACAAACATCATCCAATTACTCCAATGCATATAACAATAAAAATGAGCAAGAGCATTAACAAAACATAAAAGCACACAACATATGAACACCAGGATTTTCACTTGGAAAACCCAAAATGGGAAAAACCACGGTGAGGATTAGCTCGCAATATAGTATAACCGGTTATAAGATATTACGAAGGGTGGCTCACTGCCAGGACTCATTGTCCAAAATGGGAGGCTCACTGCCTACAAAAGATACAATAACAAAATGGCTTACAGCTAGAATATGAACTGATAAAGTTACACCTAACAAGTGCTGATTCAGTTCTTTTGATGCTCAGTAAACTGACTTTACACACTTCATCATCTTTGCATACTTGTCTATCTTCGCACACTTCGTTTCATCCTTCACTTTAACAATCTCAAAGCTATCAAATATATATATCTATTTCATCTGCAAACATCAATTAGGTCGGCCTAATTAGATGCAACCCTTATTCACCAAAAAGATAACTATCGGCTTCAAGCATGTACAAAATCTTTCCAAAAACGATTCAAGTGTGTAGCATGCTACAACATGTTGGCATGGACCAAAGATAGGTCACAATTACATCTGCAATAAAAAAAATAATCCATTACAACATCAACTATACATTAGGTCGGCCAGCGATAGACCTAATAGCAAAATGTAACAACAGAATAATGCCAACTCACCGACGAGCACCTGAACACATGAGATTCTGAACTTACAAGCTTCCAACATCCAAAAATCATTTCCCAAAACTGCAAGCAACGATAATCATCAGCGGAGGATTGCGGACCAAAAGACCAGAGGATAATATCTGCATACCGGTTCAGAATATTGGATCAACCTTGAACTTAAACTTGCAATTGCAACTCATATAACATGGTGACATCAATGACAACACAAAAGCTGCATAATGATATGTTCTTCTTCATTCTTCCAACAACACCTCTTCACCCAAGGGAGGTGACTGCTCCAAGGGGGTCGGCCTAACCATCATTAAATAATGTTTATTTATTTTATTTTTACATGCCCAAGGTGGGCACACAATTCAAGGAGGTTGTCCCTCTTTGGGAGGCCCACCAAAAAATATTTTTTAATTTTAAATCCCACTAAAGTGGGTGCCACAAAAAGGAAAAGTTGGCCCACATTTAATTTTAATTTTTGTCTTCACAATCCAACTTGGATCCATAGGTTGGCAATTGCAAATCACCTTTGACATCAATGACAGTAATTTTTCCAACATAATTGAGGTTATAGGGGCTCTTGCCGAAGGGAAATAATCTAAGTACAATACAGGTTGTATAAATGGAAAAGGCCAAAAAAGGCAATCTCTAAACTGTGCTACTAAAACTGCTGGTACAACATTCCTGGCAAAAGTGATCACCCTACTATAAAAAACTGTTGGAAATTTTGTCATTGATGTCAAACATGAAATGAAAAGATCATTAAAGAAAAGTTGAAGGAAGATTTATAAGAAGCATAAAATAAAAAGGAAACTAGGTGAAGGAAATCAGATCAAATATAAGCATAACAAGAGCATGGTTAATTGCTGAAGTTATTGGTGTCAAGGTAAAGAATAATCAAAAGATCACATTTACCTGATTCAAGTCAGTTGCAAGGATAAAGCTCAGAAGCTTTAGTTAATATTCAGATTCATCAATCAGATAGTTAGTATGGATTGAACTTCACTGGTCAATTATTCAATAATTCATTGATGAGTATTATGGAGCAGAATGATGTTTATGAATCAATCTACTACAGAATAACATGTTTCTATGATGCCATTAAAGATTTCAGATTAATGTTTCAGCTCCAGATTGAACAGACACATTCAGATCGATGGTGAACAGATACGTGTTTTGTCATTGACAATATAATTTCAAATCGATGGTGATTAAGATCGATGGTGTTTTATTAATTCAGATCGGTGATGCTTCAGAACGAAATCTATAAATAACAAACTGAAATCTGTATGAAGTCCAGATCAAAACTAAATATTATCTACAGATTAAAGTCGGTATGAAACAATCAACTACTAAAAATTTGCTAGGTAAAAGAATCAATTCAAGACAGATATGGAGTGACACATAGTAGAGGAATGACGTCTCTTAACCAAGACATATTTTTTTCATAAGCCGATAATAAAAACTTGTTGCAAAGGGACGCATTCTTTTCTCCAAAAGGCGTGTCTATTAATTTGTGACTTTGATTATGCAAGTCTCAAAGGGACGTGTTTTTCTCAAAAGATGTGATCTTGCAGACGTGTTTTTAAAGCTGAAAGGACATATTGAATCAAGAAAAAGGTGCGATCTGTAGAGGTGCAAATACTTTCTATTTTCAATTAAAAATAATAAAAGCAGAAGTAAAAGAGGTGTGCTTAATCTTTGGAGATAAACAAATTCAGAAGTTGTAAAGATTGAATACTTAATGGAGAGCAAATCAAGGACAATAAGATTTGTTTAAGGCAAACAAATTCAGACCTTCTTTATGAAGAGGCAGATTGTTTGGATGCAAATTTGGGTGTGTCTTTTCATCAAAAGGTTGTTTCTCTTCAATTTGAAAGTATAAGGACCAAATCATTTTTCAGATTTGAATGTGGTTGTGTCAGTGAGAAGTCTAAATCTGAAGTCCCATCTTCTTGTGTGGGCTAAGTGTGAGATCATTCATCACCAAGGCAGATTGGAGGATTGGGATAGTGCAGGTCAGATTGAAGGCATCATCTTGCAACCATCAAGTCAAGGTTGGTGCCTTGCATTAGGGGTTGGTGCTCCTTGTAGGTTGGTGTCTACTAAACAGTTAAAGAGGTTTGGGTGTCCTTTGTAGGTTGTAGCCTACTAAATCATCTCTCTTGTAAGTCAAGTAGGTTGGTGCCTACTTCAAATTTTTTTTATTTCAATAAAGTTGTATCAACTTGTGTAAATTGGTTCATATCAATAAGTTGATGTTGATGAAAGTTTAAGTTTGTGTAGAAAGCTAAAAAGGTGAAAAAATTGTATTGATTTACTGATTCACCGCCCTCTCCCCCGCCTCAGTAAATTTTGTGTGCTCTTCAAAAACTGACACAACCATAAACCACAAAAAGCAGTCCCAACAAAGAGAGTTTAACGTGGGTTTGATGCTGACTCCTCTTGAGAATCCACCTTTAACACCTGGCCCCAAGAAAGAGTGACGGGTGACACGAAAGACCCCACTCTTGGAGATAGATGGTAAGGTGTACATGCCAGAGATTTCCAATTCATTGCCCCTGAGAATTTTCATAAGATTATCCACGTACAAGGCCAGATCTTGGCAATACATATCTAAATCAACATGCTCTTTGAAAAGAGATTTGGTAACACAATTGATTTGCGATTTTGTCCTTTGTGCTGCAAAAGCACAAGGGCCTCCTCTGTATCATACTTACCAAATTTAGAGCAGTGTTAAATAAAATGACATCTTTGTTTGGATTAAGGTGGCTCAGAATCTGGTCCTTGGTCACTTCATCTGGCATTTGTACACTTTGGTTAACTTTAAAATCTTCCTCTGTGGAAGCTCTGGTTCATGATGCTTCAGTATTACTCAATCCTTCTTCCCTCAAAATCATCTTAATGAAATTTAGGGTAGCAGCTTCAGGAATACAGAAGGCACACTAGAGGCAGCAGTCTGAGATTGTGCCGGTGTATGGCAAATCTCTGGATGATGACCCATGTTTCTTGATGCAATACTAAGAAAACACCTCCAAAAATAACCTGCAAACACACAGTAGAAAATAAGAGCAACCAACTGTAGAGGCACCAAAAAGGAGAAGAAGCGCCAGCCTCCAACACTTATCCAAGCCTAAACATATGAATAACTCTAATGGAAGAGACAAATGGGAAGAGACCTTGCATTGAAAAGGTGGTGTCCTCTAGCATAAAGTCTGATAGTGATTATTAGATGTGTGTCCTACCATCATTCAAAGTTCAAAGAAGAAAAAATCACAAAATAAATTCGATAATATGTGATTAATCGCCAATCCAGAGGGATTGTTAGTTCTTCCCTGTTAAAATTGCAATTTTCAAAGAAATTGTTGATTACTGATTTTGACCAAAATTTTCCCGATCTAATTTCTATTAAACATGATTTCGATGATTTTTTTCATGTGGTAGGGTTGCTTGATAGATTTCAATGCTTTTTTTTGTCCGCAATATTTTCACATATGATATATTTTATCCATCTATACACCATAGCGCTTCTCTTGAATATTCTTTAACATTCTTCTACCAAATCTATTACGAAAGTGATTGGTAAAAAAATAATTGAATATTACATTAAGAGCGAAAGCTCAATAAATAAGATTACAAATGTACAAAATAAGAAAGTTTCTAAAAAGAAACTTCAGAAGATCGAAGAATCGATCTTATCAAGAATAATACAATATAATACACAATTGAGCATTAAATAAATAAATAATAAATATAATTTTAATGCCCTCCCTTAATGCTCAATCTATCAACTACACCAAGATGCCTCTTGAATTTTTTCAACTTATCTGGACTGAGGGACTTAGTGAGAATATCTGCTGTCTGATCCTCTTTCAGAACATACAGCAATTGAACCGATCTGTCTTCAACAAGCTTCCAAATGAAGTGACAATGAGGGAGTTCTCAAACTTTCCAAAAATCCAGTCTTCCATGAAACCAAGCATGTGGAAACAACGTCGATTATTTGAACAAAATCCTCATGCTGGTGGCAAACAACGACGTCAATACAATGACAGATATGCATGCTGATGCAGTCAATGCACTATGGAATGGCAAAGCTTGTTGATAAATGCTGGTGCTGAAGAAAAAGCTCTGGATTCTCATTGTTAGTTACCTGTCTAGAAGCCCAAGGGTGGTCAGAAGAAAGTATTGCTTTAAGAGTCCTTGCTTCTATTCTAGTTATCCTGAGCGAAGAGGGGGAGGAAAACAACTTCACCCTTATTAACAGCCTTCAAGCGAAATGTTATGCTCTCATCTTTGTCTTAGCTAGGTATCTGCAGAGGGCCTTTGAAATAATAATAAACAGTTAGGGACAGATCTGTTGGAATTGATTGTCATTGATGTCAAAGGAGTATGAGAGATTTTTGGACATGTTGTCATTGATGTTAAAGGTGAGAAGATTATTGTCATTGATGTCAAAGGATCATGGAGATCAATGAACATATTGGATGATGCTCGTACACTTGTTGAATATACAAGTTTGGATTATGCTTTACATTACATATCGTCATTATTTTGCAAAGGGGTAAAGTAATTTGTTTAATAAAGATGCATTCTAGTTGCTGGCTGCCCTCATCAATCCACATATGCATTGCCCAAGTTTGCTGAATATTTAATGTTGGCTGATTCCTTATTTAGAAGATAAATTAATTCTGGTCGATTCCCATCAAGTTGGCACCCAAGACAAAGTTCACAAACAAATTACATATAATTCTATTGCAGAAAATCATCCAAGTATAAGTGCAGCGATGAAGAATATATGAAGCAGCAATGATTAATTTAAGTAAAGAGCAGCAAATAAAATGATTAAAAAGACGTATAGAAGAAGCAACAAATTTATTTAAGGCAGACCAGCGATTAGTTTAAGAGGATAGCAATTTATTAAAGGCAACAATTAAGATTTGTTTATACAAAGTTAATTAATTCCCTAAGGCAGCGATCATGCCTTAACAAAAAGCAGCGTTTATAGTTACAAATGGAGCAATTAACATACATATACAATAATTATTAATGAAAAGTGATTCCTATCATAAATGCAGTGATAGAGTTCATAATGGGCAGAAATTAATACTAGAATAGCAACGGTTGATCAAAAACATCAATTCATTATTAAAGGAAGCGATTTACCAAGGCAACAATTGTATTTAAAAGGATTTGGAATAAGATTAAGGACAACAATCACCTCTTAATAGAAGGTCATTCCCTTTTTAAAGGTTATTTCCTTTCAAAGGTTGTCTCTTCAGAGAGACATAAGGATATAAGATGGGAGTGTGGAATGTGGAGAATGTGTGAGAAGATTTTGAAGATAAATTATATATTGATACACCAGCAGTTATTTGAGGAGAAGAAGGGTAGTGAGATGTGAAAAAGATAATGAAGATCATTTAGAGTTAGAGCAGAACTAGTACAGAGATAAATATGAAAAGTATTGCAGATGTGTACTAAGGGAAGGTGGAATTGATCTAAGGCAGATCTATAGCAGATTCTTGTGAAGAATATGTGCAAATCCTTGTGAAGAGTATATGCAAATTTTATGAAGGAGATTGAAGTGGAATAAATACAGATTTTGTATATAGTAAGGAGTGTTGAAGATAAAACATATACACCAGCAGAGATATGAGTTTATACATACAGATGTAAAAGAAGTATCTGCAAATCTAAGAGAGTATGAGTATGCAGATTTGAAAGAAGAAAGTATATGAAATCAAGTGCATCAAATTTGTGAAGAGTGTATGATTTACAATAGGAGTTTGTAAAGCGAATCAAATTGTCCATTATCCGTTGAATAAGCAACATTGAAGGTGGAACTTTGTTTCGGAAGTTGGTGCTTCCTAAAGGAGAGATTGGTGTCTCTTGCTAAGTTGGTGCTTAGTAGTGGGGGTTGGTGTCTCCAGTAGGTTGGTGCCTACGAATTGAGGGGATTGGTGTCTCCTCTAGGTTGGTGCCTACAAAGATTGTAAGAAGTTTCATATAAGCAATATTTTTCCGTGGTTTTCTCTCGTAAGGGTTTCCACGTAAATCGTGTGTTCCTCTTGTGTTGCTTAATTGTTAGCTCTTGCATGGTTGTTATTGTTGTGGTTGATTAAGTTTTAAAAAGTAAAAGATTGTATTATATTGATTCACCACCCCCCTTCTCAGTATAATTGTGTGCTCATCAAGATCAATCTCCCTAGTGAACCAGCTCGTTCTTCTGCATCTGACTTGTGCTTCCTTAGAACCAGTCATACATACAAGCCTTCGATAAATATTCATCATCAACTTTAATAATCAGGTCAGTTCTTATTTGACCAATTTTTGGAGAGTTAATAAAGACTAACATGTAGCATTCTAGTTCGTGTGCTCATTTCTTAGCTTGCCAAATATTGTGGTAGGTTCCAATAAGCAAACTAAGATCCTTGGTAGCCTTGACAGATACCCAATTGGATAAACTGAACCCTTGGTAACATAGGATGAAAAAATTGGGATTTTAGTAGTTTTTATGGTTCCCAAGGCTGTACTGAATCCCTATGCAGTACATCTATAAACAAGTATAATTTGCTTTGATAGCAGTATAATGCTTGAGTAAAAGATAAAAAGGATTGCAAGGAAAAACACATTTTTCTTAAGCACGTGCAAATGTAAGAAAATTGGAAGGTTGAAGTAGTTCTTAACTTTTGATCAGGCTTCATGTTAAATGGAAAAATAAATCTATACTCAGTCAATAGGAAATTATTTATGAAAAGTATATGCAGATGTATCTAGTAACCTCTATTAAAAAAGTTGTAAATTTCATCACCGATCTTCAATGGGACAAAAAGAAACCTCTTGAGTTGATAACAGAACATTTCACGTTACCTGTGCACTGTTTCAATTTTTTATACCTTTAGGTTTGAACCTCACTAAAAATGTTTGGAGCAAACTGGCCCGTGCAAATCCATCTCTATGCTTAAATGCCAATTTCTAAACAAAAAACAACAGCTGATAAATAGAACACTGTAGAGTGCACCTCAGCCTTGACAAGATAGTTTAGGTGGAATTAAAAAACATTACAGCAATTCAGCAATTTGGAACTAATTTTTACTGTCACACAAATTACTTGAACGAAGTGAACAAAGATTGCTGTTACACAAATTATGTTATTGATAACCTACTTTTAAATTGTAAATGCTTGACTTGATTTTATTATGAAGTATGAATGTTGAAGGTTTGATATACTTAGGTGAATTTGTAATGTCCCCTTCTTGCTCATATAGCCAGTCTGAGTTTCCATTAGCCTATTCCAGTTCCCGTAGGCTAAGTGGATTTGGTTAGGGGACTTGGCAGCCGAGAGGAGTTTTCTGGGTTTTTTCTGGGATTTTTCCAATGGTGACAACTATGTTAGTAAGTTCTAGTCAAGATTTGTTTGGGCCAGTTTGGTGACTTAACTCACTTACTATTTTTAGTAAGTGCTATTTTTAGTATCTAGTCTCGGCTCCATTCATCCAGCAGCTTAGTGTAGAGTTTTCTATTTTTGATAGTGGTGAGTTCTCTTGGTGGTCAGGATTAATATTTATTTATTTGCCACTTAAGTTTATAATGTTGCTATTTTAACTTAAGTGAGGAGGGCATGGTTCATAAAGGCCCCTTTGGCCTAGTCAAGTAACATTTTTAAAAACGGGCCAATGTTATTTCATGTGACGCCTAGAAAGGAGGATTATTTTTCAATTTTTAAGGCTAATGTTATGTCTCATAAGGTGGGACGCCCAGTTGGGACAAATGTTCGACTTGATTTTATTGATTGCATTGTTCGACTTGTTTGACAAGGTCATGGATGTGGGCTACCAATGTGGTTCAATTATTATAGACAATGTTGCTATTTGTGTTGTTGCTAGGAGACTTTTGATGGACAAGTATCCATCTATAATTTTTAGCTAGTGCATGACACACTACCTTGATCTAATGCTAGACGACATTGGAAAACTTGAATGAGTTAGGGAGGTATTGCAAATGGATCCCATAGTTACCAAGTTCATCTACAATCACATGAGGGTATTTTGTATGACACACTCCTTCATAGAGGGCAAGGAACTAATTTGACGAAGGATGACAAAATTTGTTATGCACTTCCTTGCAGATCAAACTCTTTGTTAGTAGAAAATGAACTTAAAGCGAATGTTTGTTTCAAATGAGTGGATTGAGTTTGGTTTCACAAATCAAACGGATGACATAATATTGGTAGAGTACATTTATTTTGTAAGTTTTTAGGATGCAACTAAGCATGTTGTAGAATTTTTAGAGCTTCTAGTAAAAGTTTTGAGGCTAGTGGATATGGAGAAATCCCCCATGGGCTATTTGTATGAGGCCATGGGTAGGGCCAAGGAGGTGATGAGGGGTAGGATGGAATAACAAGGACATGTACATGCCATTGTGGACATAATCAATAGGAGATGGGATTGATAGATGCACAACCCTCTCCATGTTGCTAGGTATAGTTCAAATTCGACATTGTTTTATAACCCTTTCTTTAAAGATGATGATTTTGAGGTCACACAAAGCTTATTCATGTGTATGGAGAAAATGTTCCTTACCCCAAAAAAGTTTCAAACAATTATGATAGAGTTGGCAATGTACAAGTAGGCAAGGAGTTTTTTGTAAGTATGGTTGCCAATCAAGGCAATAAGACTTTCAAACTAGGTAGATTCCATAAGATTTTGACAGTCTCTTTGTATTGTGGATATGTACATTAAAAGTGTTGAGCTTTTAGTATATCTTAGCTGATATCTTCTTAAAATAACATTTTTTCAGTGAAATGGTGGGATTTTTTTGGACAAGAAGCTAAATTTCTAGACAGATGGCAAGACAGATTTTGAATCAACTATGTAGTTCATTTGCTTGTGAGCATACTTGGAGTGTTTAAACACATATATTCCAAAAAACACAATTGTTTGAGACAACAACAAATGAATGACTTGGTGTTCATTCACTACAACCTTTGCTTGGAGCGAAAGAAAGCTTAAGGTTAAGAGTTTTGAAATACTTTCAATCATAATTATAATTGTAATCATTATTCTATTTCACTTTGAATTGCCAAGACCAATTATTATATGGACAAAATGAGGGATTGTTGAGGATGACCAGCCAATTGAACTTAATGAGATTGATCAAGATTTCGAGTGGACTGCAAATGCTGATGTCCTTGATGATGATGATTGTGCTCTTCTTAAGGAGTGCAACATAATAGTGATGTAGTTGAACCATAGTTTAAAAAATCAACGAGTACTCTCTTGACTCACAAGTACCTGCCAAAAATTCTTGTTTGTGAGTAATTGCAAGAAAAACCCACCAATGAGTTTAAGGTAAAGATTGTAGTGCTTTTATGTCATTTTTTTAAAATTAGAAAAAATGCTGAAACCATGTGTAAAGCTTGTCCAACATTTGATATGAAAGAAGGCAAAGATTTTCCAGTTGTTGCAAATGGATTTAGGGCATGATTTGAGTTCTAGTTGTTGTGAACAGATTTAGGGCATGATTTTAAGGACTTTTCCATTTTCAAAATTTCTAGTTGTATAGACTTCACCTCCTACTTTAAGCGTCCAAGTTCCCGCCTTTGCTTTCACTCATAATCCCTCATTTAGTGCTTATGGCTAGTTAGCTTCACCAATTTTTTCCTTAATATAGATTGATGCATGTTCACAATATAACAAAACAAAGATATATTAAAGAAATAAATATGCACATTATCAATTAGTTTCACCAATGCTTACCTTAATATAGATAGATCATAGATTCATATTCACAATGATAAGAAATACATAGATTAATTTGTTTCCTATTATTTGTCTTTTGCTATGTGCCTGGTTTCCATTTTTTGGTTTGTCAAAAATATATGGCATCTACAAGTCAGAGACTTGGCAAATCTAAAGACTTGTTTTTTGGCCAATTATATGTATTGAATTCTAATTTTGATTTATATATGAAGGAAATCAATAATTTGATATACAAATTCAATAATGTGTCTTTGAAGAATATTTTTAAAAAATGGTGTATTTTTACATGTTCGATAAAATTGCTGAGTTATTGTCTAGTTTTCCTTGAGTTTTTGTTGAGTCCCAAGTTTATAATTTTTTTTGGGTCAGTCGAGTTATTATTGAGTTCAAGTTTTTAAACTATGGGTTGAATGACTTAGAAGAGGCTTTGACCTAGGAGCTTCATCATTAGGACTTGGAACTCTTTAGTGTAGCTCTCTTTGTAGGAGCAAGAGTCATTGGCTATGTATGATTTTTTTGGGAACTTTCTACTTTGTTTCTAGGTTGACTTTGTACAAAGTATATTGTAATTGAGAATTTGAGAACTATTAGCATCTAGTTATTGTTAATGCACTATAAAGTATAGTTGCAAAATTGTCGGGTATATGTAAAACTTGCGAGTACTTGCAAGCCAACAAGCCTAGTGAGTTACCATAAAAATTGCCGTTGAGTTTTTCAGTAACTCGCTGCAATTATACTTGCTAAAAATTGTGATTAGCTTGCAAAACTTGCCATTTTTTGAGAAATAACTCGCCCGAATTGCTATAAATTCGTTTTCTAAAATGCAATCAATTCATCAAGCTTTGTAGTACTTGTCTTAAATTTTTCTTCATGAGCTGTTGCCTTCACTAAGTCAGATCTTAGTGTCACCACTTCTTGTTCAAGCTTTGTGCATTCATCAATTTTATTTTGGATTTCGACTTTCTGACATTTTTCAATTCTTTTCTTCTCTTCCATTTGCAGCTTTAGTTTGGTGATGTCTTCATTAGCCTTCTTCAACTGATCACTGACTTCTCTATGCCTTTGTTTGAATTTCTTGATTTGTTCTCTTAGTTTTTTGTTGCATTCATTTGCTTCTTTCAGGTTTTCCTTCAGAGATTCTTTGTCATCTTCACTTTTGTCCAGATCTTTAAAGGCAGCATGAAGTTCCTCAGTTGCAAAGATCTCTTCCAGAGGAATAGGATATTTTTTATCAGCCATGTGTTCAGACTTCAAGATCTTCCTTAAGCTGTTAAGCTTCTCAAAAGGAACCGAGCTCTGATGCCAATTGTTGAACACACAAAATATTGAGAGGGGGGGAGGTGGGTCATTAGTATTCTACTAAACCAATTGATTGCTAACCATCCAATTATTACAATGTATCTTGCTGCAGCAGTAAGAACATGGAAATGAACATAACATCACACAACACAGACACCAGGATTTTTACGTGGAAAACCCAAAGTGGGAAAAACCACGGTGAGGATTAACTCACAATATATTATAATCGGTTACAAAATATTACATGGCACATTGCCAGGACACACTATCTTTGAAAGACTCATAATCGGAGTACAAAAGTTATGGCTTACCGCCAGAATACAGAGATATATGGCTCACTGCCAAAGATGTGAACTGAAAGGAATGCACCTTTTGAGTGTTCAGAATAGTTCCAATTAAGCTCAAGAAAAAGTTCTGCACCAGTTTGCAGAAACAACTATCAACAACTATCACCAACTTCACAATATCACTCTGTTGCATACATTCGCACTATCATACCTTCTCTATCTCACTATATGTCACACACTTGGTGTGTCTGTGTATATCTCAAATATATATACTCAATACAAAGATATTCCATATACACACGGTTCATACATCAATTAGGTCGGCCTAATTGGATGTAAGTATGCATAACTCAATATCTTGTCGGCCACAAAACAAAACTTCTTTGGTGCTCAAAATCAAGAATGCAAGATACAATTTAGGTCGGCCGGGACCTAAAGAATAAGCCTTCATGAAACGTGAACTTTATGAACAAGTCGGCCAAAAGAGAAGCACATCAAAACTGTAAGCCGAACTTCTGTCATTCAGATCTTTCAACCAATTCAACTAAAATTGCTGATTTCGTGATCACGACTGCATCTAGGACTCTTGAGATATCAAAATTATATGAGTTGGCATACACTTCAGAGTGATTTTGGACCAGATTACCGGATCAATATAGCACAAACAAGGCTTACTGGATGAGCAAATATCCTTACATAAAACAATGTTGGCATCATTGACAACAAAGTCAACAAACCAGAGGTCTCCTTCATTATTCCATCAAATCTAAAGTTTGACAAATTGATGGCATACTTGGTGAGTACTCACTCAAAACTTGTTGATTATGTGAGAAAGACTCGTTGGATGTAGCAGGAATGTGGGATGCGCCTAGGATGCAGTAAAAACGTTGAAAACTGGCTTTTTTTTGCTTATAAAAAACAACCATGTACCTTATACATCCTCACACAACACTCTTGCATCCATTTGAGCTAATTGCAAGGTTTTTTAGGCAAATTTGAATAGCAAATTTGAAGAATTTCAAGGGTATATATATATATATATATATTTTTTTTTTTGCAACCATTTAATTCATTTTAGCTTTTAAAATCTATTATGTAGATTGTAAACAATTCATAATTTCTTAAAACTTAGTAGTATTTACAATTTTATTTCCAAAAAATTGGATTTATGAACATTTTTTGTTCATTTATATTGATTTTTTAAATGAAATCACTTTTTTGTATAAACAATTTATTTTTCTGATTTATATCTATTTTTGGGAATACAATCACTAGGTTATATTGAATTTATGCTGATTTAAACTAATCTATATTGATTTATGCTAATTTATGATGATTTATAGTAATTTATGTTGAATTTAGGTTTTTTTTGTATTTAAAAATAAAATATTGTACTTTGTACTTGTAGGTTAGATACAATGGCAGATAGAGAACCCCTGGCTTCTAGATCAAGCTTCCACTCTGTATCAAGCTCATGCTCAACCCAATTGATGTTGGTTACAAGAACTTGTTCCCTTGGAAATAAGCCGTACAAGAACCAACACTTGGGATAGTCATTTGCATAAGATGCCAAAGCCTATATCATAGAGGCATTAGTTGCCTCAAATACCATCTTGCAAGCATTACTCATCATGATGCCAAGCCTTATACCAACATTGTAGAAGAGATAAAATGAGAGATGAATACACACCTTGCATTGATGTAAGATAAAAAGTTACAAAGGGAGAAGGCAAGAGTAGCCATGGCAACATCTATAGCATGTGCTCATCGTCCTTAATTGCAAGTCAAAATACATGAAAATATGACATTCAAAGGCATAGTGGTCTTCGTTTGTGGTCCACACATATGAGGCACATCAACATCTACTTCATCTACTTCGAGTAGTGCGCCTGCATGGACACCACATAGCTTTTTTGCATCCAAAAATATCCCTGGAGCACAATGATCATTGGAAGGTACATAGTGGAATAAGGAGGTGCACTGAGAAGCAGATAAGGCATGTGCCAATTTTTGGTACTAACAACCTTTTGTTTAATGTGGAGAGCAACCCTTATTGGGAGAATTTTTTAATTGCATAGATAGTCGTATGAAAAGGCTACAAGACACCTTCTTGAAAAGACTTAAGTGGGAAGTTGCCCCACAGATGAAACTGAAGAGGAAAAGTTAGTCATGGAAGGAAAAAAACAATGGAAAAAATATAGCTGCACTATTCTTTCAAATGGGTGGACGGATGGAAAGAATTGCACCCTTAACAATTTTTTGGTAGC
>VDFB02062874.1:0-20988 GCA_007258455.2 Sequoia sempervirens
CTCTTCCTCAAGTTGTCTAAACTTTTCTTGTTTTGCAGCTTGTTCATCTAGAAAGGCTTTCTTTTCGCGTTCAATTCTTCTAAGCCTATCACTTGTGAACCTTGAGGTATGTTGAAGTGGTGAGCTTGGTCTAGACTGTTTGAACAAGTCATTGGTATACGTTGTATTGACATGAGCATCGTGAGGTTCATTGTCTTGGTCTTCGTGTTGTGACCATTGTTCTTGGTGAGCTCATCTCTTATACCTTTCATCCCATTGATGGGCATCCAAATATCTTGTATTAATGAGGGGTGAACCAAGTTGATCATCATGAGAAGAATTTCCAAATATTATGTTGTTTCTATGTTGTTCATAGATATCATCAGGATTTTGATCCATGGCTTCCCTCTCCCGCCGAGTGACAGTATAACTCATATCCATACCTGAGTGGGAAGGTGCTGAGGGGGTACTCAAGTCACTAAAATGGCTCTTTGGGTCAAAATAGGTTTCAGACTGACTCCTAGGTGACTGGTCAAATATTAGTTCCTTGTCCTTTCTCTTTTGACGAGTCTGAACTGGGGGTAGTTGGTTAAAGACTATTTGAGGTCGCTTTCCTTGGCTCACTTGATATCTTGTTGTGACTGACATGAAAGGGAGAGTTCAGGTAAACAGACAATTCTAAGAAACGTCAATACCAGACTAGGATAGTAAAAGTTTTCTCTTGTCCGAGAGAGATGGTGAAATAGAACTGTTGCAAATAGGTGCAAACCAACACTGCCACAGAGGTGCTCAATTCTTGGGTGAACACCCCAGCACATATGGATCAGGAGGATGACTTACACAAAGTGTACTGAGTTTGAATTGTATGAAAATGGGTGGACAAGGAGACTACCAGCACTCTCCAAGTGTGTTATCAAAAAGTCTAAAAATTTATCTATTTGACAAGAACAATTCCTAATTTGCCAATCTCAAGCAAAATCGCTTATGAGATCAAGGATCACTAATTCAAAAGGTCAAGGACACATAAACCCTAAATACAGAACAGGTCTCTAAAACTGGGACAAGTCACCTAATCAAAGAACTCAGTATTTCAGTTTGTTGTTTATTTTCAAAGATCAAGCAAGTATATCCACAGATTTTGATCAAGCACATAGGTTTCAATCAGACAAGTTGTGATACAAAAAGTAGTCGATAACAGATCTATCAAGGACAAAGCAACTTGATAGTATCGGGGGAGTCTTGTTTGAAGATGTTTGGTCAATGTTTAAGACTCAAAAACAAACACATAGCTATCCCTACCAAAGAAAATGGTGAGAAGTCAAAACCTTTGCCCCATTGCTTATGTGCATACGTGCACCTCACACAGCCGTGTCACCCCCTAGAGGGCGCCCGTGTTTTTGGTGTTTCCAAGGACTCAACAGTGTACGTTCAAAGGTTACCCTTGTAGTAGGGGCCAGTGTCGCAACCGCCTCCAAACGTCCAGGTGTATGCCTATGATGGGAATTTGTGTATGATCAACATACGGAGAGATTCTTCCCCCTCCTTGCGCAAAGATTATGACTCCTTTCGGAGGTGAACCGGGTAGGCAACTAACTAAGAGGTTTTTACTTGGCTTCCGCTCACAATAACCTTCGGTGCCTCTGATACAGAGCTTGGGCCTCGCAGCCACACTAACACCAAAATCACACACTCGCTAGCAAAAGCTCCTGAGCGTTTACCAATAAACAGAGCTTTTCCATGATGATCGTCCAAGTCATGGAAAAGAAGTTACTATGGTCTTGGAGTCTTTAGACTCAACAAGACGCTCTTTATTATAGTGAGGTGGAATCACCGGCGATAGGTGTGTACTCACTTGGGTCGTTCCCAGAGGTTCAACTTCCGGCAGGCCCTCTAAAGGTGACACTGGACATGGCTCGGATTCGGGTTTCTGATTTTTTGATTCTCCCAAAAGGAGAAGAGCATACTTCTCTAGCCCGTCTCTTTACCCAAACACGCTAAACAACCTTAATCACCAAGCTAGTTTCACTTCACCAAATCCACACGCTTTTGGGTTTCTGATTCTCTCAATGAGAGAAGAGCATAATCCCCTGACGAGTGAAAGTGCTAAAGATTCACTACCTTGTTCCGCTCCCTAAGAGTTCGTCATATTAGTAAGACGGCCAGAGCCTCGATTTGTCCATGGTCATCACCCCCATGTAACAAAGAGCCAAATTCCCTACTCACTATCGAAACTCCTAAGAATTTTAACGAAGCCCTAATTAGACTATGTGAATTGAAAAGCAGGAAAAGAAACACAATATTTTTTTAAATAGGATCTTTGACAAGCGTAAGTGTTTGTTTTCAAGTCTTTGTCACGCGTCCTGCAATCAAACCGTTAGTGTGTTTCAAGTTCTCTTACTGGCGTTCTGCAGAAACTGTTATGCTCTGGAAAAAAAAATTAAAAGAACTAGAATTAAAAAATCTAATTTAATCTAGTCAAAATTTAATCTAAAAGGAATTAGTTAACAAAACTAAAATTAAACTAAATTAATCTAATACTAAACTAAAAATTTAAAACAAAACTAATCTAAATTAATAAAATTAAAAAAATCTAATCTAAATTAAAAAAAAATTCTAATCTAAATTAATAATTCTAATTTAAATTAATAAAGTTAAAAAATCTAAAGTAAAAAAATCTAATTTAAATTAACAAAGTTAAAGAATCTACTTTAAATTAAAAAAATCTAATTTGAATTTTAGAAACTAAAAAAAGTATCTAATTTAAAAATCTAAATTAAAGTCTAAACCAAACTAACTAAAAATTAAACTAAATTAAGATTAAAAACTAAATTAAAATTAAAAACTAAAGTAAATTAAAAACTAAAAATTAAAAACTAAATTAAAACATGCATAAAAATCTTCAAATTTTATTTCTGAAAAATCTGTTTATAATGAGTAGATAAAAACAGAAACCCAGAAATTTTTTGAAGCAGAAAATAAAACCCAGAAATCGTTTTTTGATCCAGCAAGCAGAAGATGAAAAAAATAATTTTTTTTAAACATTTAGCCAGGTGAAAAATGACGCGCGACGGTTTTTGTGCGGCTATTTTCTTCAGATCTGTGAAAGAAATCAAAAAACTGAAAGATACTCAAATCGGATTTTGACCCTGACTACAAAACCCAGAAATCATTTTTCCTGCAACTGAGTGGAAGCTGGATTAATGAATCAAAACTAAAAACGAAATTAAAAACTAAACTAAAAAACTAAAAATTAAAAACTAAATTAAAAACTAAAAACTAAATTAAAAACGAAATTTAAAAACTAAATTAAAAACTAAATTAAATTAAAAACTAAAAATTAAAAACGGTGGGTGCCAAAATGTATAACTGAAAATATGTTATACTTCTGTGAATCCTTACATGCAAGGATACTCAATAATGAGTCCTTGCAAATCGATTCACAGCTCTCTATCCAAGAAGAGCAGGGATTGATATTGTGGCCCTCAGATTAACCCTGTTACCCCTGCAAATACAATCTCGGAACGAGAGATTCAAAGAGGAGAAGCAAGAATGCCAATCTCCATGAATCATGTTCTTGCAATGCAACAATGAAAACTAATCTAAATGGCTGTAAAATGTAATAAACCAAACTAATTTATTGAAATGAAACTTAATCTACATGCAATGTCATAAATGAATTATTTTGCAAATTAATCTACTATGAAGATTAAGCTAAAATGTAATATTAAACTATATGCTCTAAAAATAAGATGCTTATATAATCAAACTAATGTAATCTCAAATGATAAAATTCAAATTTGTAGCATAAGTCTGATGTAAAAATTCGTGATTCTTGAAATGAGAATGAGAGGGCTCATTTTATAGGCAAAAGTGGAATTGAAGGCAAATTCAAAAGCAATGTGGGATAAATAGAAAAATAGAAACAAATCTTGATTGGAATTCTTTTTTAGTTTATTTCCCTTTTAACTGATTTGTTTCCATTTTTTTCATCACAAGATATTCTTGAGAGGATATTTCATTTATTTTATTTAATTTAAGACGATAATATCTCTTTTAATAAAATAAAATAAGATTATGTAATTTAGAAATGAATATTAATAAAATAAACAAAATTATTTACTCAAAAATAGATTTAATTAAATAGCATCATTTTATTTAAGTAATATTAACTTCAATTAAATAACATTATTTTATTTATTAAAAGGATTTATTTCTTTTGGATTAAATAAAATTAATGAAGCATTCAAACCTAGGGAAATTAAACATTTGGAAATAGCTATGAATTGATAAGAAATTTGATTTGAAAATGCCACAATCATTGATTCCGTAAAGTTGATGTTGACAAATTAAATAAATGGGGCCCAAAGTCTAGGTGACCATTTTAGGTTGCATACGAGTTAATCCAAGGTGTCCCCCGCACTATCCTCCCAAATGTAAAACTTCAATCCACCCCTGATTGAGTGCCGGAGATCAACTCCCAACTTCTTGAACTCTGCCTCCTTGATCCATACTGCATCAACTTCAGGTTGTCCTTGTCTTTGGATCAGATGTTCTTTGTACTCCTTGGTTCTTGTTCTCTTGTAGACCCTGGTATCTAAGATCTTATCAGCTTGTTTGACTGTGATAGGGGGCAGTTTGAGTTCTTCCACATCTTGAATGACTTCATGGATGGTCTGATCCAAGTTTAGTGGTGGTCCTTTGTAATGGACTAGGTCTGCAACATTAAAAACGGGGGACAGTCCACTGTCATCTGGAAATTGCACCTTGAAAGCATTGTTGCCATACTTCTCCAAGATAGGACAGGGACCTATCCTTTTCATCTACAACTTATGAGGAACTCCCTTCTGCAATCTAGCCTTGTTCAAATGGACCATCACTAAGTCTCCCACATTGAATTGGACTTCTCTCCTATGCTCATCCACCTTAGTCTTATGCTTCATGGTGTTTTCTGCCAGTGTTTTTTTGACTATCTCATGAATCTCCTGCATTGCACAAGCAAAGTCATCAGCATATCCACTTCCCTTGACTCCATCCTTCAACTCTCTCAGCTCATAAACACCTCTAGGATGTAGACCATACACAATTTCAAAGGGACTCTTCCCTGTTGATCTATTGACAGTATCATTGTAGGCATATTCAGCTTGCCCAATAATCTGATCCCATTGTTGACCATACTCCTTGGTCAAGCATCTCAAGAGGTTTCCAAGACTTCTATTTACCACTTCGGTCTGACCATCAGTTTGGGGATGGTATGCAGATCCAAAGGATAAATTGGTGCCCATTCTTTGCCAAAGAGTCTTCCAAAAATGGCTCATAAACTTAGTATCTCTGTCTGATACAATGTTGATTGGTAAGCCATGAATCCTTACTATCTCCTTAAAGAAAAGAGAGGCTATTTGACTGGCATCATTGGTTGTCTTGCATGGCACAAAGTGAGCCATTTTGTTGAATCTGTCTACAACAACATAAACACTGTCCATACCTTGCTTTGTCTTGGGTAAACCAACTACAAAGTCCATTCTCAAGCATTCCCATGGCCTAGAAGGGATAGGCAGTGGCTGGTATAGGCCTGCATTTGAGGAAGTGCCCTTGGCCTTTTGACATACCACACAACTCTCCACATACCTTCTGACATCTAAGTTCATTCTTGGCCAAAAGTAAAATCTTTGAACCAGTTCCTGAGTTTTGGTGATCCCAAAATGACCACTCAATGCACCATTATGCTTTTCTTGTATCAAGTTTTCCCTAATAGAACCTCTAGGAACACATAGTTGATTTCCTTTAAACAAGAGATCACTTTGCAAGGTATATTCAACATATTTGCTATGGAAATGATTCTTGTATTCAGCACATACCTTGTAAATATCTACAAAGTCTTCATCATATGCATATAGATCTTTGAAGTGATCTATTCCCATGCTCTTTCAACCTAATTTCCCCGAATTGTGAGGACTCTACCAATGCATCACTTCGTTGAGAGTTCCTTTCTTGTGCTTGATATTGAAGGTGTAAGCCAGGCATCACCCATTTCATGTGCCTCGTGACTCAACTTCTCTTGTGAATTTAGAAACGGGTGCTTGATTGTTCCAGCACTATGAATTCCTTAGGAAGCAAGTAGTGCCTCCATTTCCTTAAAGCCTGGACCAATGCATACATCTCAAGGTCATAAGAAGAATACTTCTTCTTGGCTTCACTTAACTTCTCTCAATGAAAAGCCACCGTCTCGCCTCTTAACCGGTGAACAGCTCCAATAGCTACATTGCTTGCATCACACTCAATGGTGAATAGCTTCTCAAAGCTTGGCAACACTAAAATAGGTTGGGTAGCTATCTTTTCCTTCAGCAACTCAAAAATCTTGTTAGCTTGCTCATTCCATACAAACTTGGTTTTCATTCCTCCTTTAATGGTATCCAACATAGGAGCACAAATAGCACTAAACTGTCTTATGAATTTCCTATAATACTGAGCAAGACCATGGAAGTTTCTTACCTCTATTGCTATCTTTGGAGTAGGCCACCATGATGGCTTCTACTTTGTTGCCGCCCATCTTCAAAGTTGCCATGTGATAGCACAAACCAAGGTACACTAGCCTGCTTTTGATGAACTCACACTTTTCTAGATTGATCATCAGCTTCTCCTCCTGCAGCTTCTTGAAAATCAACTCAATATGTTGGAGGTGCTCTTCTCTGGTTCTGCTATAAATTAGTATATCATCAAGATATACTACTACAAACTTGCCAATGTAGTCCTTGAGAATTTCATTCATGAGTCTCATGAATGTGGAGGGGGAATTAGACAATCCAAATGTCATAACTAGCCACTCATAGAGACCCTCATTGGTTTTGAAGGTTGTTTTCCACTCATCTCCCTCATGTATTCTAATTTGGTGGTAACCACTCTTTAAATCTATCTTGGTATAGTACCTAGCTTCACCTAAACAATCCATGAGATCTTCAATCCTAGGGATAGGGAACCTATACCTGATGGTTATCTTGTTTATTGCCCTGGAATCAGTACAAAGCCTCCATTCTCCTCCCTTTTTAGGTGCTAAGATAGTGGGTACTACACATGGACTAATGCTTTTCCTAATGAGACCTTGGTCAAGAAGTTCTTGAATCTGCCTGGCTATTTCTTCATTTTGTTGAGGTGTCATCTTATAAGCTGCCTTGTTTGGAAGGGTGGCTCCTGGTATCAAGTCTATCCTATGACTTATGGCTCTTTTAGGAGGTAAGGTTGTTGGTTGACCACTACTTACAATACCTTCATAGGTCTACAACAATTCTTGTATCTCCTTGGGTAACTCTTGCTTTTCAGCTGCTTTCTCTTTGCTCACCTCTCTTGGCTTGATCATCACTGCATATCCAATTCCTTCTCCTTCTTCCAAAACTTTTAAGAACTCTTTTTCACCAGCTATGAGCAGTTTAGAACCTGTTGTCTGCACCTTTGTGTCCTCTAACAAAGACTAAATCTTGAAAGTTACATTGTCTTTCTTGAAAGTATATGAATTCTTTACTCCATCATGCACAGCTTGGTGGTCAAGTTTCCATGGTCTACCTAGGAGCAAGTGGCATGCATCCATAGGTAAAACATCACATAAAACTTTGTCCTTGTACTTTCCAATTGAGAACTCCACCCATGCTTGTTCATTCACCAAGACATGCTGACCCTTATTGAGCCATGTGACCTTGTAAGGATTATTGTGAGGTATCCTTGCCAATTTCAGCTTGCTGACTGCCTCCTCTAAAACAATATTGTCAGTAGAACCTGAGTCTATAATGACCTTACACACTTTCCCCATCATCTTGCACTTTATCTTAAACAAGGATCTCCTTTGGCTTGGCGCTTCTTTAACCGGTTCCTTGATCAAAGTCCTTCTCATCATGAGATTCTTACCTTCCTCTGAATTCAAAGGTACTTCAGGTTGTTTATTTGCTGTAGTAGTCTCATCTTGAATCAGATTAGTCCTTTTATCTCCTCCATGAGAAGTACTACCTTTCTCTAGACATCTATAGGTCGAGTGTCCCAATTGGTTGCAGTGGTAACACTTCATGTTGGTGAAGTAGCTACCTCTTCCTTGTCCACCACTTCTTCCTCTGGAGCTGAAACCTCTTCCTCTACCACCTCTACTAGAGCTTCCTTCTTGCTATTCAGAAAATCTGATTTCTCCTTGGGCTCTTGGTTATGAGCTTCTTCCACTATAACTTCCTCTTTGTCCTCTGATGTCTTTCCCTTTACCTCTACTTCTGGGATTTTTCTCTTGTTTCTTTTTTCCTTTCTCCTCTATTTTCAAAGCCATTTGATAGCATTGGTGGACTATTTTGAAGTTTACTAAGCTCATGTCTTCCTGGATAGACCACTTAAGCCCATTTAAGTACCTTGCTAGCCTGATACTCTCATCTTCAACCACTTTTGATATAAGGCACAATTTTTGAAACTCCTATGTGTATGTTTGAACATCCATGTCTTTTTGCCTCATATTGTGTTTTCTCCAATGCAACTGAACTTCATAATCATCAGGGAGATAGGTCTGCCTTATCTTAGTTACCATTCCTCTCCATGAAACTATGGGACCTTTGCCTTCTTTCTCTCTTTCAGATTGTACAAACTTCCACCATGTGAGAGCTGCTCCTCTCAACCTTGACTTGGCCACCTTTACCTTTTGGGCCTATGTTATTCCATCAAACTCAAAGTGATTTTCAATGTTCTCAATCCATTCTACAACTGAATCAGGGTCCATTTTTCCACTAAAAAGTGGCACACCCTCCAATGCTTTACCACTCAAGGCCTGCAATGCCTTCAAGAAGGGTTCCTCTTCTAGAACAGGATCAGGATTTGGAGCCTCCTCCTCCAAATCCTCTTCTTTTTCCTTGGCTTCCTGCTCTTCCTTCTGCTTTATATTGTCCTTCATAGTATCTACTGTCTCATGGACTTCATCCAAAAGTTTCTCCATTTGAGATATCCTTTCTCTGAGCAACCGGTTGTCTTCCTCTTGCTCTTCTACCTTTTTAGCTAACTCTGCATTTGTCACCATGATTCTTTCCTTTGGTGTGTTCTCTCCTACTAACTCAGTGGGCTGCAACATCAATCACAATCCTTGAATCCAACCTAGCTCTGATACCAATATGGTGTAAGATAACTCCAAGGTTTGCTTGCACCAACTTCTTTGAAGACTTCCCTCTGCCTTTCACCAAGAACCTGACAACTTCTAGGCTCTGCTCTGACTTAGATCATTAACTAAGCCTACTCTAGCTCTATTTTGATAGAGTTTATATCCTTGTGCTTTAACCTTGGAGGATAAACACCTCTTGAAATTGCAATCTTTCTCACTACACCTAGAAGGGTTTAGATGCCAACATCATCATCTGAATTGAACTCTTTGCAGGGGAGTTAGGAACTCTATTTCCATGCAACTCAATGCCAATAGAATACATTTTGGTGGTTCTTTAGGTTTCAATGCACCTGATCTCAAGAAATTTCCTTGGTGAGGCCTATTCCCTAGTAGCCCTTACCAGTCAGTTTTTGGCTTATCTCTCTCAAACTTGACAAACAACCTATCAAAAAAAAGACACTTTCAAGCACCATTTTTAGAGCTTTAAATCTTCTAGTAGGTTTCAGACCACTGTCACTACTGTAAGGTACATTCCTATCATCTAGGACAAAAGGGCTAATTGACCTATTTCTTAGGGTTTATGTGCTTTCTTCTTCAAATCTCCTTCTAGTGGATTGATTGAAGTCCCAATCCCTTTGGCATGTAAAGACGTTACCTTACCCCACCTGGAACCGTACGTATTCCATACAGTGGCACCTTTTCCCTGCCTAAGTTCTCAACTCTTCTCTTCTAAACTCCTAATCAAGTAGCTAACACTCGCCTAGGGTTTGGTAATCCAAAATCTTGCTTGGCTCTTTGGTTTTACTAATATTAAATATATACAAAGGACTGGCTCCACTTCCATATTCCACCAATTTTAGGATATCCCCATGATCAGTGTTTATGGGGGAGCCATTCCAATTCACACTGCCCAAAACAAAGGAAACTAACCACCTATAATCTAATCTAGGAATTCAAATCAATAAATCTATTCTATGGAACTTGAATGAATGATGAGAATTGATCTAAAACTATTCTATGAACAAAAAAATAGATATAGAACTATATCTACAAAGCCTTTTTTGCCATTATTTCAAAACACACAGGATTTTCACAGAAAATACAGAATTTCTGCTAAAACTGTCTTCTATTGCCCACCAAAAACTTTGTTTACAATCACTAACTGCTGCCTCTACAAGCCATCACTCCTATTAGGGATTCCTTTACCATGATTCAAGGGGAGTTATTCAACTCCACATCCCTAATTTTAAGGGAATCCAATAGTTAAATTGCATGCAATTCCACAAATCTTTCCATGCAACCTTACAACAGCATTTTACAACTTCCACTATGTCATGATCCCGAATCCTTGGACCCTAACACCTTGATTATGAATCAACAACCTCTTAGCTGTCCCTTGGCATCTCTAAACAATGAGGATATGGCTTTGACACATTAAATGCTTGATGTTCTAACATAAACTATCCCAAGCTAATTGAAACCAACATTTAATAACAATGCAATCTAAGATGACATTAATCCTAATGATTAACTCATCACACTCCAACAATACCTTCTAAGGTCGAAAGAAAACTCACAAACATCCTAACTTGGTTAAGGTCAAGTACAAGCCAAAATTGAAGACAAACATGATGGAGTTAAGCCAAGGTGCCTTTTGCACCCGAGGTTTTCCATGATTACTAACTCACTTGTGGGTTATCCTGTGCCCTTCCCCTTAAACGGGGCACCGGCCCCCACGAGGAGCCACTCTCCCTAGAGACCCAACAACATCAAACCAAAAAAAAAAAACCAAGGGTTGTACAACATAACAAGAACATTAGATCACAACAAAGAAGCATGTGAGGCATTACCCATCTCGCTATAAATACATAATCAAAGTCTCAACAATTCTCGTACAACCCTTTCAAAATCATGAAACCAAAACACTTGCCACATCAAGGCACATAAAGAGAGAAAAACAACTGACAATTCATCTCAAGCCTCTGGAAACCAAAAAAGGAATGAAAACCACAAACAAGGGTAAAATGAAGTAACACAAGTTTTTCCCCAATAATTCCAACACAAGGATAAAATTTCCCTCAAATATTAGATTAACTCCGAAAAGCCACACCAAGAAAATTTCATCAAACCCCATCCACAAATCAATCAACTCTAAAACACAAATACAATCCATATATCAACAATGATGTCACCTCAAAAAGGAATCATAGAAGAAAATCAACCTTTAATTCAACAAAAATCACTCAACATCCAAAAGCCACCAACTAAGCGTTCCACGGGAGACCTCAATTTTCTCCTCACAAGAACCCCTTATAGTGGCACAAAAATTACATTCATAAAATCAGCAACATGGCAATGACAACAATTATCTAATCACATTTTCAATTAAAAGAAACCAACCTACTCAACAACCACAACAATTACAATCTCAAGGTTCTAAATAACTATCCATATAAGAACCTCATTTAATAGAAACTCAGATTGTCATAAAGATATCTACTAACTAACAATCCAAAAGAAATGATTAAGAATGAAAACTCAATTCAAGGGACAATTTGTTTCGTTGACTCAAGTTTATAAAACTACCATAATTAAGTCAAACAGAGTTTACTACAATACTTAACCATGGTAAAAGATACACAATTCCACTATTTAAGAGTTCAATACAAACACCCATATTACGCGATACTCAACAATTAGAATTATAAGGAATTTAACAATCTATACATTTCTACTCTATTTTATTTATTAAATACATTCTTCTTTGACTACATATAATAAAATCAATCCACAAAGTCAACCAATAGTAATATGCTTGCAAGCAATAATACTTTGGCCAAGAACTCAACGAAAGATCGAAAATGGGACAAAATGAAATAGTTTTCTTGTTTGATTAAATTAACAATTGTGAAATGATATCCCAAGGTAGCTCCATTATTAAAGAAACATTTACTACAAAGCCCTAGCATTAAATTTTGACTCTAAAATCATGCTATCATGGCCCTAATAAACAAAAGCTCTTATAATGCTAAATTAATAATAACCATACAGGAACATCAATCCAATTGAATGCAGATCTAGGCACACTAACTAAATTTTAGCACACGGAAAAAGTTAGTGACTACGCCTATATTGATTTATCATAAACCATATAATAATTTTTACTTTAACAATTAGCGAGTCCCAGACCTATTGAAGGTTGTTAATATGAATTGGAATTGTAAGACTTATGGTATACTAAACAAAGTGTTATGACTGTGAAACCATGATTGGGTTCTGCTAAAATTTCCACCGAGAATCAAAGATTATAGATAGCATGAGAACCGCAGTCAAGCCACTAAATCTATGAAACATGTTTTGAGCTTGTCATGTAAACCATTCAGAGATTAATGAGAAGGATGCGTTGATCAGTCATTTGTAAATATTTTGAGTGTTAGGTAGCTAAAAGAGACGCAATAAACAGTCAGAGTGAGCCATCTACTATCAAGCATGAGAATCGGGCTTATAAGCATTATTGTTTTCAAAGAGAACTATATATATTAAACCAAATGCACATCGCAGTAAGAAGCTAACAGGGAAAGTTAAGTTTAATGTATGGGAACGCCCACCACATAATTCATGGAAGAAAAAGCATGACTCTAAAGTGCGGTCGATAAGCCACACAACAACATCAAGCAATTAAAGGGCAGGGCATAATCATAATGACACAAACAAATGGCATAAACAATCATCCACCTCAGGGGATACCGAGCACAAAGTGTGTTCATGAAATAATCCCACATTTCTCCTATCGAGATAGAGAAAATATAAATCATAGTTGGAAGTGTGCGAGCTTCTCTCAAGGCATCAAATTCAAACAACACAGACTTAAGTAAAGCGATGGCAGGGGAAAAGCTATAAGGGGGTGCAAATATATACTGTATACATTATAAGGCATTTATATCTCTCACTACGGTTACAATTATCTTGGTGAACATGCGCGGAACGTTGGAACCACATGGAAAACATTTGAACAGCCGACAAGGAATGCCACAGAGACCTCAAATCAAGCTATGTACTACCCAAAATTCATACGGCTAAATTCAGATCAAAGCTCTAATATTAATTCAAACGATTAAGAGAGGGATCATTTAAATCTATACACCCTACCAAGATCAAGTGCGCCACTATGACAGGTTTTCACTGAAACCAGAGAGATTATTTGATTTACTACACCTTTGCTAGTCTAAAAGCTGCAGCTGTGACGGGTTGCCAAAGGTTTCAGGGAGACTATTTAATTCTGTACAATGTCTCAACTCTAAATGTCGTAACAGTGACAGGTTGCCAAGTATATCAAAAAGTGAATATTGGAATTTGGAAATATCGCCATCTACTTGCATTATTATCAATTCTCACACGTTATCCACAAGACGATAGGGAAGGAGAAAGGTAAGGTGCAAATACGTGACTTAAGAGAAGGAGAATTAATGTACAACTTTTCCTTTTTGAACCAGACACATTTCTGTTTGGCAGCGAGTTTCCAGAGACGCACTCAGATTGCAGTTTGGGAGATAAATTTATTTTCAAGTGCTGAAACTGTGATAGATTGTCAGAAGAATCAAGTAGGTTATTTAAATCTTCAGATTTTCCTATGAGGTTCAAGTGCGCGGCTGAGACTAGAAGATATTCAATCACTAACATAAGTTATAGGAACAAAAGATGCATAATATGATTGGTACCACCAATGGAATAGGACATATAAAATAACTCTCTGAACTTATTAAATTTCATGTAGGACATATAAAATATGCAGCAAGACAACCATCGAATACCAAGAAATCCTCCCTCTGCCCTTAAATGAAATTTAATAACAACACTATTAACAATTGCGAACCCATAGCAATATAATGAAGTTTTAAGAGGAGGGCAATCAAATGCAATAGAGAAAATCAATGGCCAACCTGAAACCTACGCTCAGAAATGATGAGGATGAATAGAAGACCTCCACCTCACAGCCACAGATCCTTCCTTCACACTGGATCTCCGAAATTAATTCAGATCAAAAAACAATATCAAAATAAAACCCATAATCTGTAATTTTGTTTCTCCAAAGTGTTATTGCGGCTCATGAGTAATTCAGAACAAAATCCACTAAAGACTAATCCTTAATCCCCTTCAAAAGGTTAAATGCTGGCTGTTATTTACATTTTTCATATTCTCTGAGTTCATAACTGACTTCCAAAGTGCTCTAGGAATTAGTTCAACAATAGTTTAAAACACTTCAGCTTCCTATCTCCTTAACTATTTAAATTTCTTATTATAATAATTATCTTTTCAAGATTATTTTGTTCATAATTATTATTAACTTCAATTTAACACAACAATTTAAATCAATTTATCTAATAATATCACTTTTACTTTTAACAAATTAGTTTAATTTGATCATTTGTTCTAAATCATTTGATTTAATTTAATTGATTATTATTTTAATTTCTAATTATATTTTAAATAACCTTGCAAATCACTTATGATTTAATTAATTATTTAAACATGACTACTAACATATGATATTTTTCACACAATCAAATAACACAGTAATCAATGAAGCACACACAAATACTCACACAAAAGTCTAGAACAACCGACACGGAGGGGCACTACTAAATAAACCAAGATTTAGTTAGTTAAGTCAAAATCCCAATGGAATACTTGAAAACATCAAATAAAGAAGCCATTAAATATAAACAAACAAGAAATGCTTAAAGGAAGCTAATCTAATGATTCAAACCTCATCCCATTGGGGGATTGGTGCTACATTGATGTGGAGTGTTAGCCCTTTCCCAAACCCTTAGTTGAAACAAGCTTTTAAACGGATTCCATTGATGAAGATTAATGAAAATGGATGAAATGTAAGCTAAAATAGATACAAAGCTAAGCTAAAATGATGCTTTAAATGCTAAAATGCTAATGGAGATGGCTCTAAAATTCAGTATCTAGTCTTGTTGCTCTAAATGGAAGTGAATCCTTTTCTCATAAAAATGAGGAGTATTTATAGGAGAAATGGTTGAATGAATGGTCGGGATTGATTTGATCAATCAATGGATGAGAAGCAATGAGAGGTGAAGGCATGGATTAAGGCTTCTAATCAATGGATGAGAATGCAAGTTGACAAGGATAAAGGATTTTAATCAATGGCTCTCATTGATTCAAAGAAGCACACTTCCTAAAAATTAGGAAATTGTTAGGAAGTTTGTTGCAAGATATTTCCATTTAGATGGAGGAATATTCATATTCCCTTGCAAGTGGGAGGGTGAGGGAAATTAGCTATTTAGATCATTAAAAAAATGTTTTAATTGTGCAAGATAGATGAAATTAAGATTATCATTAAATAATTAACTTATTTAATGAAAGGGGGTTAAATGACATTTAATTGAATAATTAAGATTATTTAATTAAATGAGAGGACATAAGAAACTTAATTAAATAATTTGCATTACCTAATTAAATAAGATGAAAATTAGCGTGAAAGGGGATGAACTAGCCAAATAACATTGATTATTTGTTTAATAGGAGAAAATGATGAATTTAGTTAAATAATGAAGATTATTTAATTAAACAATCAAAAAGAGGTGATTCAAGATGAAATGGTGTTAGTAATCAAATTTAGATGTACAATATCAGTCAAGACAATTTTAAGTGTCTGCATTTTTCCCCTCTTTGAAGTGAGGTACCATTTACTTTGGTTCAAAAACTGACACTTTTCGAATTAATGTTGCTGCTCAAATAAAAAATTTAAAAATTCTTGATTTTTCGGATGCCCCACTATTGCCCCAATGGAAGGAACTAAGATGGTACCTTGCCCGCTCAAGAGATCAAGTGAAAATTTTATTTTTTGGGTCGAGATCGCGACAAAGGTTCAACATAGATTCAAGTGCATAAAATAGGCTCTAGGATGCAAAAACAAGCTCAAAAAAGTAAAAAAATGCCTCAACATAGGACCCATAGCTCAAAAATTGGTAAAAGAGGATTAAAATCCCATTTTCCTGCTCAAACTAGGGCAAAACCCTAATTTTTAGGCATAAATAAAGCTTGAGGGGTCATTTTCAAATCATTTGCACTCATAGCCTTAGAGAGATTCTGTTGATTTTGCTCTGAGCACCCAACACTATGGCCAATTGTGAGCTCCCCCAACACCTCACAGATAGGGTATGAGAGTGCCACCAGCCAACAAATGTAGGACCCCCAGTACACAAATAAAAAAATCTCCTTGTTTTTGTGCATTTAATGCTAGGTCCAATAGGTCAATCAGTAGCATTGCTATATAATAGTGTTTTTATCTTGGTTGGCAATGATTTTTCCAAAGATGTGATGATATTGCAAATAACATCACCATTACTAGGTTAGGTTTAGTACAACCTTTGAAAAGTTGACTCACTTTTGTAGAGAGCGGCGTGGTAGGTTTTTAGGTTTAGCAGTGCTTTTAAAATGTCACCGCACTTTTGAAGATAGTGTAGCTATTACTATTTGGTTTGGGTGACGCTATTGAAATGATACCTCACTTTTTTAAAGATCAGCACTATTGCCTATTTGGGTATAGCGACATGCACACAATTCTACCACACTTTTGTAAATAGTGGTGCTTTTGCAAATTAGGGTTATAAACTTGAAATTTTATAAAAATTTTGGCAATTTTGATGCAGTATACTTCATTTGTGTAGGAGATTGTTTGACTGCTCATGTCCCACAAGCATCAGTTTAGCATTCTCCATCACATTCCTAGCATTTTACTGATGAATAGAAGATGTTTTTGGGCATGATTGGATTAGGGTTTGTGGCATACATGCTAGAGATTAGGACACATTTGGTGATGATGATTACATTCCAGTGGAACACTGGCCCACAATGAGAAATCTTTGTTCCACCTTCCCACCGGCGAGACCACAGTTACCTTGGAGGACATGTGGCGCATCTTGCTGGTCTCAATCCACGAGGAGAGGGTGATCTATGAAACTGAGGCAAAGGGTGATGTTGTTTTTGAAATTCTTGGTTTAGATACTCTTATGGTTGAGAGCTCCTAGATTGACCTGCATGATTATGAAAGGTGGGCTCCTACCTTGAAATTAGTGATTGGAGCACTAATTTCAAGGGTACTTTTACCTAAGAGATGAGCCAAAGGTTTCAATCTTGGTTGTGGAATTACTTGGGCAGGGATGGTATTTTGGATGACTCAGTATGCTCAGGGCCCAGTCATACTTGCCTCACTATATCATGACATGCACCAGGTTGTCTACCTATGAGGGAAGAGTATAGGAGTTAAGGTCACATTGCTACACATTTGGGCTTGGGAACACATTGTCATGCTCAGACATGTGATTACACTTGTCGACACTGATCCTAATGATCGCATTGTTTACAAATATGAAGCCATGACCACCTTGCAACACATAAGTACAACAAGGATCCCATATTGGAGGCAAGTCATTGATGAGATGACAATGTTTTTATGGAGACCATGGATCTAGGACCATCCATGGTATGACAATCAATAACAATTATTCTATGTCCGACAAACCAAATATATGCAAGGCAAGGAGCATTGTATGACTGAGCAGTATATGCCTAATTGAGTGGCCAAATAATTCAACGAGGTACAAGATGTGGTGCCTCTTGCTTACAAAGTGATATTCACATGGACTGTAAGGGAGACCATCTGAGGATAACAAACCCCTCCACAGGTGGCCATAGATGATTTCAGAGCACTGGTGCCACAACCATGGGTCTTCTTTGGTGGGCCTTATGATAAAGGGACTACTCATGCCTATGATGTGTGGTGGTTACAACATGCCCCAGTACAATTGAAAAATCCAATCAGGGGATAGGTCCCAAGTAGAGGTAGAGGTTGAAGGCTAGACAAAGGATAGGGGAGAGGACACCAACAACCTCCCCATGATGGACAGTAGTCAGGGCACGATGGACAACAGCCAAGACACATACCATTATTACATCCATTACATTAGGCACCACCACCACACCAACAATAGTAGCAGTAGTAGCAGGCATAGGGTCTCGATCTATGAGATGCCCAGATTTTAGCATTGGTAGCAAAGAGGGACCAGCTGTGGTGCAAGTTCAATAGTTGACAGGTGACTATAGAAAGAATACCTATTACCATTTTCACCAACAAAATGGACATGATACAGAACATTGTAAGTGACTTATATTGTACAAGATGTATTTGATTCTAATCATATTCAAATTGGTGGTGTTAATGGTTAAGGTAATAAGTCTGTAGCTCCTCCTAACCAAAACTTGCAAATCTTTACCAATCCTATGCCAAATCATAATATCTCCTTTGTCAAAGCTAGTGAAATTAAGAATGATGTGATGAATGTTGATAACACAAAATACATGGACAATGTGATTGGAATTATTGAAGTTCAACCTCACAAGGACCTAACCAAAATTCCATTTGACATTGATTTCTCACAACATGACATAATCAATTATGCACCCAATGGTCCTCTTTAAATAGTCAAAAGAGTCATTGACAAGCCTACTAATGGGATATTAATTAATCCTGTTTGTGTAGAGAATGTGATCACTAAAGAATTATTATTTGTGTGCATGAAATTTATCAAGATAACTATGAACAATCAAAAGCATGGATCAAAACGCATAATGGTTTTGTTTGCTCTATGATAGGTTTGATAACTCTTCCTTTAAAGGTTGGACCGAAACAATTACGTGTCTCATTCTCCATCATCCTATTTTTAGACCAATTTTATGTGAAGTTAGGCTACCCATGGCTTCACTCCATGAATGTCATCTCGTCAGTTGTACAAATTCTTAAATTTTCCATTTGGCAATAAGGTCTTTACTATGCATCATAATGGCTTTAATCATGTATCTTCCCATGGAAATTTCTCATTCGATTTCTTTGGCTGACCCTATGGAACCTAGCTGTCATGGAACAAAGAATTCCACAACTATCCCATCCACTTTCACAAACAAAAAAAATCCATAAGTGTGCCATCACCTTTAATAAACAAAAAGAATTCCATTTTATCTTCAATGTATTCCTCTTATAAATATTTGTTTATAATTTTCAATTTTTTTCAAATTAAAATTTATTTTAATTAGATAGTTGATTTATAATTGACATTCTAAATATTTATTGTTTAAATAGAATATAAATGTTGTACATATAATTTTTTTTATGTTTTAGTTTAGAGTTTTATCTTTTACATGACATAATTTAAGAAAGAGTGTTTAATGAAATATAGTCTAATCTAGTAGCAACTTATAGTAACATTAGATTATATGTCAAGTGAAAGTAAAACTAATACTATTTTTTTTTAATTAATATAAATATATCTTTATAGAGTTACAAAAGACTAATAAGAATCTTAACTCACTACACATTCAATTTCTCATTCTTTGTTAACTATGTCTTACAACAAAAAATCTCAACACTAAAATGTTTTCTCAAGTCCTACAAGTATATATGATTCAACCCTCTATAGTTTCTTCCTAATATTTGCTCATAGACCTCTATTTTTAGGCACTTCTTTTGGTTGCACTCTAGACTATTTCTCATGGGTTCTAGATACATTTCATAGAGAAAAATTGATGGTTTTATTCTCCTTTGGATTCATCATAGTAATTTTCATGTATTTCTTTTTCTCTCTTGATTGAATAAATATCATTTTTTCTTGGGTAAAAATTCCACAATTCTATCTCGTTTTATCTATTTTCTAACAATAGAAATGGTAAACTTCATGTTACGCCATTTAAACCTTATTACTTTTTAGCTCCTAGATAACTAATCCAAGTATTTTTAACTATAAGAATATTATAAATTTTAAAATAAAATCATTATTGAATTAAGACAAATGTATATAATTGTTGATGATATAGTGTTGGAGTAAATTAACTAATATTTACTCCAGTACTTAATGCAAATTTAGGAAAAGGCCATCTACTTCTGATTGCAAGTATTATTGCATTAATTATCCATTTCAATCAATTAAGTGACTTAACTGATTCATACATTCTATTATCTCACTCCTCTCTTAGTCAAAACTCCACCATTTAGGGATTTCATGTTGAGTTCACCTAAGTCTACATAAGGATATTCAATCTTTCATTGTAATTATTCAGTAATTGATTCAATAATCAATAATCATTATTGTTTCACATATTTTGTTGTGTAATTTCTCATTTGTCTGTGACAGGTTTTCTCTTCAGAATATCATTCAGGGCTTGTGGGATCTCAATCATGAATTCTTTCATGGTATCAAAGCTCTAGATCTGAAGATTCTTGTTCATTTTTTTCAGGAATTTGTTGTATTTAGTTTCTTTTCTATTGTTGTGTGTTTTCAATCACAGGAAGATGGATAGATGTTTCTGAAGTGTCGTTACGAGTCACCTGTCCACTCATAGTAGAAAGGAATCGTCTCCATTCACATCAAGAAAAAATCACATGGTATCAGCCAAATTGTTTCTCCAAAATCACTGCAGAACACCAGATTTGTCTTCCTGTGGAACGATTGCCTCTTTGAGGTTGATTTCCCCTGGCAGGTGTGTGATTGCAATTGTGAGGAGGGCGCAATTTCTTTTTTTGCAGGTGCAACTATGCCTTTTACTCCCTGTTGCAGGCTCCTCTGATAGGCCCACACAAGATCTCCTCTTTTCCCATCACGTGGGGAGTATATAACGTGGCGGCCATCATTTGACGCAGCTTTCATAGGCAGAGGCGATTTCCATGAGAATGAGGTGTTATTGTTGGTTGTTGGCCTGGCAAGATGGTTTGTAGGCATTATTGAAGACATTACGTGGGCTTCATAGGTCTAGTTTATACTCTACAGGCCTTGATAAGCCCGCGTGGGCCGCACATAGCACCTTCATACATTCTGCAATCC
>VDFB02062875.1:0-14098 GCA_007258455.2 Sequoia sempervirens
ACACTTTGTGCCAAAGTGGGACACTTTGCACCAAAGTGGGACACTTTTCCCCAAAGTGGGACACTTTTCACATAAGTGGGACACTTTGCACCAAAGTGGGACACTTTTCGACAGTGGGACACTTTTTGAGAAAGTGGGACACTTTACGCCAAAGTGGGATACTTTTTTCCAAAGTGGAATGCATTACGACAATCTATTATAACATCATTAAATTACTAAAGTTACATAAAAGTAGTGTAAAAGTATGAAAACCAAGGAACAAAAAAGCAAAATTCACTCACCATATGATGAAGGATGCCCTATGTTGCATCATTGTGAACTAAGTCCAATCTCAGAGGCTTGTAGACTCTAAGGCTTCACATCTTAACTCACTCTGCACTACGATAAAATTGGAACAAGGTAAGTGACAAATGAATAGTGAAAAGAGTCATTTTCAATAGTATATATAGTAAAACCCTAGTAAATAATGCTTATTCATTTGAAAAGGAAAGTTCATAAAATCAACATATTGGGGGCTAGAGGACTCCATTTTTTACACCGTTTGTTGTGTTGGATTTGTAATTCCACTCTCGGTCTCATCGAACATCTATCATTATGTGGTATCGTACTTGGAAATACCCTATGATATGACATGGGTAATTTTATGTGGTTTCATGCTCACCTTGATTCCACCTCTAGAAAGCAAGGAAAATCAAGGGGTGCATACATCTACCCTAAAATTCAATTCTCCATAGAAGTTTGATAAGAATATTTTTGAACAACTAACAAATATGTGATGTAGGATGTGGTTCCTAACATTGTGGTTTTGTAGGTAGCTATAGTGGGGGCTTCATTCTCCCTAATGAATCCATATGCTCGTATCCTTTTTCTTAGCAGCTATTTCCTTTAGCTTGTATATTCACATAGTATCATATAGCAGCTAAAGTGTGGCCTAAATGTAGTGTCAAAAAAAGTAATACTTTCTCACACTTAATTTGAAATAATGGACACATAATTACAATAATTATGCCTTGGAATTGTGTTATAAGATGTTGTACACATTCAAACCTCTCTAGGGTCCTTATTTAATTAAAATATATTTAAATTTCATCTTTTGCAAAATAGTTGTAAAGTGTTGTAGCACATTTTCACACTTTTCTAAGGCTTATTCAATCAAAGGTATGCGAGGATCACGATGGGCCAAAAAGTGGCGATATGATGGGTATGGGTAAAGGTGTTATGTGGCTGACAAATTTTTTTAACCAAAATTCATGGGGAAATGAAAAGGGTTTTTAAAAGGGATTCTTATCTTTCCACCAATATAAATTATGCTTCACTTTGAATTGAATAAATAATTATTATTCATTTTCTATTTAAATTACAATTGAAGTCCCGATTGATAGGCTGATTGAAAAATCTATAGCTTTCAAATAGTATCACATTTTTTTAATCCAAAACATGCATCACATTCTATGCTTCACATACTATATGATTAAAAAAAATCATGAAGTTTGACCAAAAGTTAAAGGTGATTGGTTAGACCTCAGTTTTATATTTTTAAAGATTGTAATAAAAATTCATAATTAATTATTTACTTGGAAAAAATTACAAAAATATGCATCACATCGAGGACATGAGTCCTCTACTTATATCTAAAATATTATAAAAATATTATCATTAAATTGTGTGGTTAGAATTGGTCGGACAATCACCTACTTCTTATTCTTTCTTGAAATTTAAATTATCATTGAAATTTCAAATTTTTCACCAAATAGATTTTTTTTTTTTTTAAAATAAAACCTAGTAGTTTAGAAACTACATTCAATTTTTCTATAGATTATGTTCAAATTTTTTACATCAAGTTGTCTAACTCTAACTTTTCTAAATTTTTTGCAAGTTAGGGCCTATCTTTTCCCATGATGATCCACATACCCATCAATTAAACCTAATGGACACATGTACATAAATTGAGCCTTATTTATTGTGTTGTAAAGTGTTTAAACAAACTTTCATATTTATCTATGGTGGTATCAATTAATTGTGGTTAATTAGAATTCATTTCTATGGTATATGAAAAATGGGGTTTAAATGCTATCATGTGACTTAGGACATATATCACACCTACTTTCCACCTACTATATTAAAGGGTAACCGTAGAGATCTCAATGCAAAAGAGAAAGAGATCTTGCAATAGGGATATCCTAGGGGCTGATTGTGAGCTAATGAGGGGTACACCACCAAGTAAGAAATTGGAAAGACAATATGCAATGTAAGTTGGAATGTATGATGTAATACAAAACACTAATTCAATGCAAACCTTCACTAAATGATTTAGAAATGCAAATGAATCAAAACAAAAAGCTACAGGAAGGATTGTGTGCACCTAGAAATCTAGAGATGACTGAAAGGAGCTTTGAAATGCTAGAAAATTTGACTTTAATGCTGAGTGGGACTTATTCACCAAGGTAGGTGAATTAGTCCAAAATTTGGGTTTTTGTGTGAGAACAAGAATCTGTTAAATAGGTATTTGAATTTGTAAAAATCTAGACTTTGACCAAAACTAGGACTCATTCGCTAGAAGTTTCAAATTAGTATAGTTAAGGTTTTTTGAAACTTCAAAATCTAAATGTACATTCCTCAATCTTCTTAATCTACTTCTTCAGGTTTTCGGATCCGAATCTTTGTAAATCAGCCTATATGTTTGCTCTGATGTTCTCCAAAGCTTGATGACAAATTTTACAATTTTATGCACTTTGAAAACTTCTTCCAATATTGCTCTTTAATGTTCCTTCAACCTAAACCTACAAAACACACACAAAAGATAAGGAAAAATATTGTTGGGTTAGTGGATAGGGGTTTTCCTTGGTCAAGCCTCATTTTGGTAATCAAACCTTGAAATAGAATGAAATAGGAATGGAGAATAATGAATGAACAAAATACGATGTTGCAACTCACCAATCCCTATCAATAATATACTGCAAACATGTATGAAATGGATCCAATGGATGTAGATCTTGACTCTTGCTTGAAGGTGATAGATCTTGAATGAAAGGCTAGCTAGAATCATAAAACCCTACATCACAATTATTAGCTCAAAAAAAACATGGTGCATTAAATCCTTGACGTGATGCTTGATACTTGAATAATCTTTAAAATACTTGATAATCTTCCCTTGAATGCTCTTGGATGCTCTTGTAAACACTTGAATGCACTTCTAAACTCAAACTTGATATAAGGATGAATACTTGAATGCTTGGGGTGAAAATGAGTGAAATAAACTTGTATTTATACTTAATTATGCAAGAATTCATGAAATTACAACACTACAAGCCAACATCGAGGATCTAAGAGAATCAAATCCTTAAAAATTTGAATTGATTTTTGATTTTGGGCCACATGGGACTCATTTGTCCAAGGTAGCAAATGAGTCCCACTAGGCATAATTTTTGGGACCATTTTTAGAAAATTTTAGAAAGGTTTGAAACTAGGTTTGAGGCCCTAAAATTTAGGTGGGAATCATTCACACAAGGTGGTGAATGAGTCCTAGATCACTAAATCTAGGCTAGAAAAGCTGAAAACACCTGAATTATGATTAGATGTTGATTGGTGTCAGGATTATCCTAAAAAAGATGCATTAATTAAGGCTTGTGGATGTAAAATAAGGCCAATTAAAGCATAAAAATGCCCAATTATTTATGAAAAAAATAGAAAATTTTGATTTAAGTGTGTTACAACACTTTAAATAAGGCATGATTAAGGTTAAAAAGAGGTTTATTAAGCTTAGTTATTTAATAAAACCATCAAAAATTGTCAAAGTGTGTTACAACACTTTAGCAAGGTACCATTTTAATTACATTAGTTCAAAAGGGCCCAAGACCTAATGTGAATGTGTTAAACACATTACAACACTAAATCAAGGCACCATTAAGACTAGTGCAGTGTAGCAAAATGGATACCCTTGCATTTTCACACTTGTTTGGGCTTGCCTTGCCTTATTTATGATTTTTTATGGCTTAATTGGACATATTTTGCATCCACTAACCTAATAAACTATATATTTTTATGGAATATCCTGACAAAACTCAAAAGATAAATGATCATTTAATGTTTTTGTCTATGTGTCCTTGGTTTGTTGAGTGGGATTAAAATTCCACCTAGTGTGTCTTTGTCCTCCATGGGTCTTAGGACCCTAATATTGAAAACACCTGAAAAGCTCCCTTTTTGGAGTCTATGCCCCGAGAATTGAGCCTTGGGACTAAGATGCCACCTAGGGCGTCCTAGTCATCCTTGGCTTATTTTTGGGTTTCAATTTCAAATTTGAGTGATATTTAGCCTCCATTAATTAATGATTTCATTTGTTGGCTTATTGTGGTGTAATTTCAGGATATTAAGCATGAATAATTATAAATACACAGTTCCCTCTCTCATTTTCACATAACAAGATAACAAGCATTCAAGTACTCATTCCTAAGTCAAATTTATGCACTCGAGAGCATTTCATCAAGCATTTGAAGCCATCATAAAGATTCAAGCATCATGTCAAGGGCTTAGTGCATCCATTCATGTTGTTGAGCCAAGATTGTGGATGTAGCATTGAAGATCTATTTGCAAAAATTTTCACATCATATTCCAAGATCCAAGATCTATATTATTCATGGACACTACATGGTATATTGCAGATTTTTTTGACAAAACATCATACAAGGTGATATCATTTACATATTTGATGTTTCATGCTTCGTTTCATTCATTTCATCACTTGGTTTAATTGTGTACAAGGGGTTTGTCCAAGGAAAACCCCTATTCTCTAACAATCAATAGGTTTTCCCTCCTTTGTGTGTTTTTATTTTAGATCTAGGTGGAATACTTGAAGATCATTTGGAGTGCAATATTGAAAAGTCTAAAATTTGCACTGTCAAAGTTGTCATCTTCATGAAAACTCACATATAGGTCAAATCCAAAATTTTTAGGACTTTAGATCCGAGAAGAAGCAAGTGCATAAATCAACCCTTAAGACCACATCCATAGACTTCATACATTCAAAATGAGACTAATATGCCACCTAGGGCTTCTTAGTCCTCCACTGGGCATTTTTCAGGGATTCTTCAGGATTTTATTCCAACATTTGAAGACTTTGTATTTTCCCCAAAAAATAGAAGCAAGAATAATATGCCACTCTAGGCGTCTTAGTCCTTCATAGCACTTTTCAATAGCTTCTTTCATTTCCAGAGTCCTTGTCACATCTCTAAACTTCCCAGGTACACATACCCTAACTTAGTGTAGCTTAATTTCATCATTTGTGTTCATTAATTGACTTGTGTTACTATATTTTGTAAATTGAATTCTTATTTGTCTTTTCCAAGAATTTTCTTAGTGGTGAACCCCTTTAAGCTAAAAAATACCCCTCCTAGGTCCTTCTCATTGTGAATTGACTCACCTTGTGAGGTTGTTAGTCAATCCAATTAGGACTCCTAAGACATTATTGAATGGTTAGTGGAGAAAGAGTGATCTCTCTAAGAGTGTCCATTTTTCTTCTCATTATTTTGGTGAACCCAAAATTTTAGAACATTAATTTTTATAATTTGGACTCCATTAAAGTCCTAGATCTGAGTTGCATTCATTCTTGCATTGCATCTTGTATTGGTGAAATTGCATCTAGGTTTTCTCATATTTGCATTAGTGAAAGAGCATGTATAGGTTGCATTTTTTCTTTCTTGCATCATTTCATTTCATTCAAAACCTGAAAAGGACATTGTTCATTATCTTAATTACATTTAGAAATATTCTTATTGCATTCAAAATATAAAATTGCATTCACTTTTGCATCCAATTTCTTGTTACTACTTACTTTTTCTTGCATTCATTTGCACAATTTTTTGTTTCCAAACATTAGGTCCTTGTGTAGGCAACCTGGGAACACTGTTATCAACCCAAAATTATCTAATTTTTTGCATAAAAATCTTACTAGGACTAAAATACCCTTCGTGGCATCTAGTCCCTCTCTGGTTTTCTATTGCAGTACCCTTTCTAAGTGATTTTCTATCTGTTTTAGCTTCTGAAACCTTCAAATTTCATTAGGAGGACTAAGATGCCCTCCCTGGGGTCTTAGTCCCTATGGAATTTCTTATTGCAATTTTTAGGATTTGAATCAACATTTTTGTGCTTCTATTTGTTGTCATTAGTTATCTATTTCAGTGGATTTACTTTCTATTTCATGCATTTTACTAAATATAGCTTAAAGTGTTTCATTTCATGTATTGTTTAGTTCCAATTTTTTTATTTACAACATTTCAGATTTCAGATCATTGCATATTGTAATAAAAATTTACCTAGCTTCCAATCGACAATTGCATTTTAAATGTTCACTTTATGTCATTTGCATTGCACTTCACTTTCTTTACTTTTCCATGATAACATGTTTTCTTTCAAGATATGTGGCTTTGATATGATTACAAATGGATTGCATAAGTACAACATCCCCTCATATGGGATCAATTTAGATTACACCAATGAGGTCATTAAGAAACATGTTAATCATCAAACCATTGACAGAATCCTTAGTATTACATCACCCATTGGTGATGATGATAGTGTAGACAATCATAGCAATCTTACTTGTTCTTCTCCTGGTACCTATCCTCTTAGTGATGAAGGTATCTTGGTGAAAGAAGATACAAGCATTGAGAGTCTTGATTGTCCCTATCCTCCTCCCCCTTTGGAAGACATTAGAAAACAAGAAGATGAAATCATAGAAACATTTCTAAACATCACCTTACCTAGTCTCCATTCATCCCTTGATTGTGACAATGCTTTAGTGAAAGAAGATGATACTATAGATAACCATAATTTTCCTCCTAATATCCCCCCTCGATACAAAGAGGATAGGTTGGTGTTAGAAGATGAACCTATTGAGAGTCATGAGAATCTTGTTCCTCCCTTCCCTAATGCTCCTACCATTTGGAATGCTCTATTTGGTAATCATAGTTGTCCTTTTCTTGATGCCTCCTCTACTTGTGATGAAGCTACTTTACAAAACCTAACCATGGAATGTGATGAAATCTTACAAACTCTCCTACTAGGGTGGATTGTATAGCACAAGAGAATGAGACCTTAGAGAAAAAGGATAAAGTCATGAACAATCATAACAATCAAATAAATCCTTCTCTTAATATCCCCACTATTGATAAACAAGAGAATCTAACCATTGATAACATCCTTACATGTGATGAAGTCATTTTAGAAGAACCAACCCTTGAATGTCAAGAAAATTTGGTTTGTAGTTCTCCTAGAAACACTATCCTACTAGGAAGATATAATCACTAGTAGGAATTTTACCAAATAAAATTACTCGTGATAAAGGAATTTTAGTCCTGCGACTAAGGCACAGCGTGACTAACATATTAGAATATTGCAAATAAGTGACTAATTTGGTCATCAGGTAAAATCAAAACTAAATGACTAAATAAATGACTGATAGCAACAAATAAAAATGACTAAATAAATGATTATTACTCCTCTATTCTTTTTTCTTTCAAATTTACTCATAATCCATAGAGTTTAAATCCCCCTCACATGCCCCTACCTAGGCTTGTTCCCCTCCCAAGGGCAGGCTCTTATGCATTACTCACCTATTTGCCACTAGAAACACCACTTCCTGTTCGACTTGCATGTGTTAAGCATGCCACTGGCATTCATCTTGACCCAAGATCAAACTCTCAATAAAATTTAGAGTTTCATTACTTATTACTTATAGCTCCCTTCTTCATGAACGAAATTGATTCACGAATTATCTATCAACTATATATAGATTCTATCAAGTCATGTATATAATATTATTATATTATATTAATAATATATTATATAATATTAATAATATATTATATAATATTTATATTATAATATAATATAATATAATATTATATAATATTTATATTATATTATAGTATAATATACTATAATATTTATATTATAATATAATATAATATTATATTTATATTATATTATATTATTAATATTCCATTTCAAATTTTTTTGCATAATGGGTGCCATAATTTTTAGTTTACTGCCAATAATTTTTAGTTTACCGCCAATAATTTTCATTTTAATAAACATTCTCTAAACCCCTATTCGAAACCTTATTTTCAGGCTACAGCTCGCCAAATCAGAGAAGTGAAAGGTCAAAACCAGTGAGGAAGAGTTTGGAGGGGCCGAAACCAATAGCAGTGGGGAAAGCGGCAAAATCTCCAGGTGAAGGATGCCCTAATATTAAAACCTAAATGTGCCCATGAGATGTCACTTGATTATTTGTTCTTGTTTCCATCTAAGCCTGTGGTATGTGAATCTCCAAATAAGCTAATAAATAATTTTTAGTTCCTTTGATCCAAATCTAAATTTTCCTTGAGGCTTAATGTAAATCTGCTAGAATGTATCTGACTGCAATGAAGATGTTGAGCCACATCAATACTCACTCCTGGAAGCGCGGATCTTATTGAGCAGATTGGTGGTTGAATACCAAATGCACATATACCCCTGTACATGTTGCTTCTTCACATCCCAATTAGGTTGGTGGCTTTGGAGTTGGTTTGATAGTTGGGATTAGCTGATGAAGAGTTTGGGGTGATTGGGAAAAGAGCCCTATTGAAATTTTCCTTGAGTGCTATTGAAACTTTCCTTGAGTATTAATGTTTTTTCTTTTGAGCATAGATCTTCCATAAATTGTGCTGATATGTTCTTTAAACCTCTATTTTTACTTAAGGAAAAAAGATGAATTTGCTTTGAATATAGCTGATGTGGGCACGAAGGTCAACCATGCACACCTAATGATCAACTATATATGTAAATTGTAATGCAATAAGGGTTACTGACGTGTAAAGTACATGCAACCCTCATCCACTAAACCTGCATGACTGCATGCACCTAGAACCCAATATAAAATTGATTCCATAGACAACCTATCATAGCTACAACAATTAAATATAAAAGAGTGTGGAGGTTTAAATAAGCTCCTTGATTCCATTGGCAAGCTGTCACAATTGCAACACTTGAGCATAGAAGGGTGTAAAAGTTTAAACAACCTCCTTGATTCTATTGGCAACCTGTCACAACTGCAACACTTGATCATAGAAGATTGTAGAGGTTTAATTTTTAAATAACCTTCCTTATTCCATTGGCAACCTGTCACGTCTGCAGTACTTGAAAATAGTAAGTTGTAGAGGTTTAAATAACCTCCCTGATTCGATTGTCAACCTATCACAAATGTAGCACTTGAACATAATAGGAAGTTTCAAAGGTTTAAATAACCTCCTTGATTCTATTGACAATCTATTGCAGCTGTAGCATTCGAAACTAAAATATTGGCATGGTTTAAATAACCTCATTGATTCCATTGGCAACCTGTCACCACTACAACCTTGAACATAGAAAGGTGTGAACGTTTAAATAACCTTCCCAATTCTATTGGCAACCTGTCACAACTACAACACTTGAACATGGTAGGGTGTATATTATTAAATAACTTCCTTCATTCCATTGGCAACCTGTCACAGCTGTAGCACTTGAACATAGAAATGTGTGAAAGTTTAAATAACCCCCTTGATTATAAGGAATATACATCACTATCAAAAATATATTATTAGTCCCTGCTTTTATAGTAGGAGACTAATGTTTTCGATTGAACATATAACATATTAATCTTGCTTTAGGAATCAAGTAGAAGATATAATACAATGTTAAGCCAAAGTTTTGATTTTGATTTTCTTTTCTTGTATTTATATTTTCCATTTATCTCTCTTCCCACTGGCCAGTGGCTAATTTGCTAGGGTTTACATTTCTGCAGAATTAATTTGGAATTAATTTTCAAAGAGCCTGTCCAATCAACGCAAGAGAGCAAATTATCACGTATGTTTCCCTAATGTTTTGTCTATTTTTTTAGGAAGGGCACATGGACCTGGAAGGGGGTGCATGGCAATATATTACTTCCACATTTTGCAGTATGGTTTTAGGCCCAACCCCCTCTTCAACCCAGATTTTTATTTGTCTCTCTTTCTTCGGTTGCTAATCATTTGTTCTATTGCTAGGTTGATACAGTGCTTGGAGTCCATTATTCACAAAGTAGAATGAAATGGATTGGTGGAATTACATTGTGAAAGGTGAAGCTATAAGCAATACTCAGAAAGTAGGGCCCAGGAATAGCAAGCTTTCTGGCATGGATGCAAAAACACAACAAACAGTGGGAAAATTTATGGTATTCAATTACAACTTTTTACTAGATCTGTTCTTTGTGTTTTTCTACCATTTCAAGTATTTCACGCCCCTAGTCGGACCTGTTGGAATGACTCTGAGTAGGAGTCTTTGAGGGACCTGGTTATTTTCATACATTTATGGTAGAAATGTAGATTTGTGATTGAAAATTCGTTCTTTTAGAATGGAAATGATGCATAAAACATACGAGAAGAGCGAATTAGGGGAAACAAAGGGCACATCGGTTTCAACACCTATGTTAAGGAAGGGGAAGTGAAGTGAACGATTTGGATCTTTCCCTCCTTCCTTCTCATTGAACATAATTGTTTTGTGCTTGTCGAAAAGTAGACAAGGCAAACTCGTTACCCCAAAGTCCATTTCCTGGTTTTCATTCTCCTAACCGGGAAGGCATTTCTCCTATATTCAAGTATTGATATTTCTTGTTTTTGGTTGGGCTCTACCATTCAATTTCTTTCTTTTTTTTGTGAAGAAATATTTTTTATCAATTTGCACATCAATTCATGATTGCTCAAGGTTTATTGTTTGGTGATGAAGGCCTAGTATCTGTGGTATTAAGCCCTATTTTTTTTTAGTTATTTTGCCTATACTACAAGATATTTAAGATGGCTAAATATTCCATTAAAGCTCAAATTGTTCTTCGCAAATAGCAGGTGCCTTTTCAAGAGCCTAGAATTGATGGTTTATGGCCACTTTTTGTTGATTTTGGTTGTATTTTATAGTTTAAATTGAAGAGAAGTAATATAGTCATACTACCATTTCATAGTAAATATACATAAGCCCACTGAGATTCTTTGTCTATGGGATTTGAAAGTGCAACCTCCAGCACAGATTTATGATGACGAGTGAGGCTTAAAATTTTAAGCTTGATTGAAGGAAGTTGTAGGTTCAAAAATAATTTGGAATATGCTTTACAAACTTTACATATGTACTATTGAAGACTAAGGCAACACTGGTGAAGAAATAGAGAAAAATACAAAAAGCACAAAACAAAGGACAGTGAAACAAAAAGCTTTCCATTATTACCAAAAATAAACATTAAAATGCAATATCACCTACTATTGTAAAAAGCTTGTCGAAACCATGACAAGTGACTTACCTCAATATTCTACACAAATTGTCTCATGGTGTTAACAATGCTAATGAGATTAATGGGCAAATTTTGCAGGACATTTTGAAATTTTCTAAAGCCTTTTCAAAAATCCATATTGTGCATATCTTGCAATCATTGCAGTCCACAGGAGCACATCTCTTTGAAGCATTTTGTCAAACAGTTCACCTACCTTGTCTACATTTCCACATTTTGCATACATGTCTACCAGGATAGTCACAATTACAATATCTGACAAAATTCCTCTATCCTTTATGCTTTGATGTAGCTCCATACCTTGATACAAAGCTCCCATTTTGGCACTAGAAAGGAGGAGGTAGGAAAATGTTGTTGAGTCTGGTTTTACACCCTACCATAAACCCAACTCTATTCTAATTATGTATGACATCATGGGAGGCATGTATTCCTATAAATTTTCTACTAACTAGCAATTCTGCCTTTTTTCCTAAATTCTTCAACTATAGCCCTAAGATCTGGTGGTCTTGGACCTTCCATGAGTTCCATGATACGTCTTCTGCATCAAGATTCAAGCAATGTGCTAAGATAAGGAGATAGGTGGTAATAGCAGTAACTTGAATAAGACCCTAGTTTGGTCTTTATGTTTAAGAATCGATATTCCTATGGAGATCTAATATAGAGTTGGGGTTATATCTAGTTAAGATATTTAGATTTCCATAGTTAATCATTTTAGTATATTTTTCTTGAATCAGTTGTGTTGTAAAATGTGTCTATATTTAGAGTATTTTTGTGGTGCATGATTTTGATTTTGCTAGGTGTGAAGTACTTATATCAAGTGGTGGGGTGACTGAGAAGTTGACATCTGGACTACTGAAGCCATATCTATTGCATCTCAAGACAACTGATGAGCAAATTGAAAAGGGTGGCTATTCCATTGTGTTGGAGGTGGGAAGTGGAGATGAAAAATCATGGTTTACTAAGGGCACACTTCAAAGGTATGCAAGCCTTCCTGTAGTTTTTAGAGACTGATTCTTAATGTTGATTGAAGTGAAGAAAATAAATATGTTAATTTAATTTTGTAGATTTGGTGAAGAGATTATAATTAATGTGGATCTGTACATTTGAGTAATGAGTGCAATCCACAACTTTTGATGCAACCAATTCGATCAATTTCTTGACAAGGTCTTCAATTGTAATCTATAATAGGTTTGTTGGGTTTGTGACCACCCAGAGGTTCTTGAGTGGATTATCACAATCAAAATTGAAATTATATAGATTGAGGAATCTATTAGTGTCCAATGTAATGAGGCTTCTTTGGCAGTGAGCATTCTAAGCACTTTTTCTATTATCTCTTACTGTTTACGTGCAATTTGTCTTCCATGTACAAAATTAACTCTGTTAATATTTATCCTTCTGTAGGTTGTTGAAAAACCACCTAAATCCAATGCAAATGGATCCACAGAAGGTATGCATATACTGATTGACCCAAATGGCAAGTGTGCACATTAGCATAATAAGTGACTTGTAGACCATATACCTTTGATTTCCTTTTTGTGTTACCTCTTTGTCGTTGTTTCTTTCCATCTTTGGCTATTTGTTCACTTGAATTTCCCATTCATTCTATTTTCCATTCGGAGTTTAAAGATGATGATGATTCCTACATAAACCATTTCCATTTGTTACTTGCCATCTCATTTGTCCGTCCACATTAGGGTGGTCACTAGGATCTTTTTAGTTATGCAATAAAATTCTCTGTTTTAGGTTTCTTATCTCGATTGATTGTTCACTTTTCCTTAACATAGACACTGTAATTTTGTTGGACTTTGTTATGAGTTGTAATTTAATATAAAAATCAAAGATTTGTTTTCCAATCCAAAGATTAAGAGTGTCAGAAAAATTGATGTATTGAACAATAAGTGGAATAGCTACCATACCCTTCTGATGAATTGTTTATCATAGGTTATTTAGATCATTATCTAAGACTACTAACTATTGGGTATCCTTTCTAAAGGTATTTCTATAAATCAGTTATGGATACTGTGTCATTTTCGCTTATCAAATTGGGAACTTAGACAAATAAGCATTTACCTTGTTTCTCCCATGTGGAATACTGGATTTTTTCTTGCATTCAACCCTTTTAAAATTGGGAGCCATAAACATTGTGCCTTTCAATTTGTTGGGCTAGAAGTTATAAGCTTTTTGTATTCATAATTCAGGTCTAGATATTTAATGAGAGAGTCACATATTTCTCCTTTGTACAGTAATTAATAAGTCACCGAAGATGAATTCATTTATCATTCCATTTGCCTAAGGCTTCGGACAACTTTAAGTGTTCAGTAGGATAAAGGTTATGTAAGAGCTTGTGTACTTTTTTGGAATAGAACTCAAGTAGTCATTATTATAGAAACTTAATGGAGAATGAACATGAAAAAATGTTCAACTCCTTGATTGTTAAGTTCAGATGAACTTTATAGATGTCATGTAGCTCAGATATCTAGCTTTAGGATGGTTTGTGGAAAATAGCCTTCAACATCTCAGACATCTTGTATTTGATATACATTGGAGATGATCATTCCCGAGCCAAATTTCAGCTATTTGTGGATGTGATTTATCACTTGCAATGAATGCATGAACTTGATTCCTAATCTCAATCCAACTACACCCTGCCACCTTTTTAATCTTCCTATCATGCATCAATTTTCTCATCTTACAACTATCCTTCCATCTGCCAATTGCACTATAGATGTTTGATAGAAGAATATTTGTTGCAGAGTCTTTAGGCTCTAGGCTCAA
>VDFB02062876.1:0-19521 GCA_007258455.2 Sequoia sempervirens
TCAATGATTTTTTTTCCATTCCAAACTACAAAATAAGCCAAAAAAACATGTTAAAATTTGCAAAAAAATGTGAATAAAATTGAGCTGTTACCGTGCAAAAAAACCATGGAACCATGGCTTGTTGCTTACTATTATGCTTTGATAGATTTTTTCCAAGCATCCATAGCTTGTTTGAAAGCACCTATTTTAGGCTTTTAGCCATAGCAGCAAGGCAATGAACTGTTTGATAAAATGCATTTGTAGACATGTATGAAAAATGTGGTAGCATAGAAAAGATAGTGAACTATTTGAAAAAATGCTTCTAAAAAATGTGGTCTCATGGTGATGGAATGCCATAACGAATGCCATGACAAGCAAATTGCTATGGATTGTCATGGCATTCCATCACCATGAGACCACATTTCTTTGAGGCATTTTTTGAAATAGTTCACTGCCTTGTCTATGCTATTGCTTACTATTATGCTTTGATAGATTTTTTCCAAGCATCCATAGCTTGTTTGAAAGCACCTATTTTATGCTTTTAGCCATAACAGCAAGGCAGTGAACTGTTTGATAAAATGCTTTGGTAGACATGTATGAAAAATGTGGTAGCATAGACAACTGTCACCATTTGATATTTATGCAATTGTAGTATGTTTTGTGCAATGTAATCAATGGTATGAATATAACCAACAAAAATCTATTTTCTATAATTCATGGATTGAACTCTATATTTTATTTGCTCTTAATGTCTGTATGCTATGGAAATGCCATTAATTCTTTTAAAAAAAGTAGTATGCTATGTGTGATACTATCAACAATGTAATTATATACTGATTACTCTTTCTTTTTACATAATCTAACATATTTCAAACTTTTCATAGGCTGTCTGACACATTGAAGGCAACAAAGGAAAGTCTAGAAAAGAACGGGCAACAAAAACTTGGCTATGGTGGTTATATGAAATTAGCCGCACAAATTGTAAGTATCAATAAATGAAATATTGCATCCAAATTATAATAAATTAAAAATAATTTTGGTTTTATCACACCATAGAAGCAAAATTCATGATCTTCTACAAAAATGTAGGGCTCTAAATTCAATAGACTTCCCACAGAAGAGGACCTGAAGATTGCCTTCTAGCAAGGCTATGGAGCCATGGCTAAACACCTAAGAGTCTTGACTGGGAAAACACAATCTTCCATTGCATCCGACATATAGGTAAATAAACTCAATAAAGTTTATTTAAAATTGAATACTTGTGCAATCTATTCAATATTAATTTCCACCATAAAGTAATTACATGGCTATTTGTTTTAAACATTCAAGCAATGATAATACTGGACATGACATTGGAATGCAGCTTGGTGAGGGTGGAGCAGAATGTGCAGATGAAGGTCATGGTGTGCATCCCGGTACTTTAGAGCATGTAGAGCGTGATCAACATGTTGAGCATGATCAGGCTAGAGAAGATCAGAATATGATGTGGCCCCATCAGGTAAAGAGGACCACTTTAAAGTTCTTTTAAACATATTTAATTGCAATTGGTGTATTAATTAATGTAATCTTTCGTGTTTCAACTTTAGAGCATGTAGAGCGTGATCAACGTGTTGAGCATGATCAGGCTAGAGAAGATCAAGAACATGATGTGGCCCCATCAGGTAAAGAGGACCACCCTCATGCTCTCTTAAACATATTTAATTTCAATTGGTGTATTAATTAATGTAACCTTTCATGTTTCAACTGCAGATCAGGATTTAGAGGGTGTTCAACATGTTGAGCATGAGTCTATAACAAAAGTTTAGGAACATGATGTGGACCCATCAGGTAAAGAGAACCACTCTAATGTTCTTTTAATTAATGAAATACTTGTAACAATAATAATAAAACATATCAGTTTAACATTTATTTCTTATTGCAGTAGATCCCCCCTTGCAGCGGCATCCACGTCATGAGTAGACGACTACGCATACATTAAGATCACGAGTAGAGGGCAGAACAACTAAAGGGGGGACAAATATTGAATTAGAAAACAATACTCCACTTCAGCTTTATGTGGCTTTTAAAAAGAAACAAAAAAAAAGTGATTGTAATCATATCATGACAACCATATTTTTGATAATATGTAAAAACTAAAAAATGAAAATTATATGTTAATGAATGAATGTGAATATGTTAATTAATGAATGTTATATGCGAATGAATGAATGTTATATGTTATCAATGGATGAATGAATGCTATATGTTATTAGTGGATGAATGAATGAATGTTATATGTTATTAATGGATGGATGAATGAATGTTATATGTTATTAATGGATGAATGAATGATTGATGTTATATGATTGGGTATGGGGAATTGAGAGTGATGTGAGGGGGGGGAGGGGCCAAATGAGCTTCCATCGTCACGTGGTTGGCCCTGTTAAGTAGAGAATATTAAACTATTCTTGAAACAAAGAGAAGCTCAATAAGGTAATGCACTTTTCAATATAAGAAATGCATCGTTTGAAGCATCAAAGCAATATGCAATTTGTATCTATGATCAGTCATCAGTCTCCACAATGGTACATTTCCACGAATATATATTTTTTTTTAAATTTGATGTTTCGTCGCAATTTTGACGAAATTCACTGACGAATCAACGAAAAGGTTCAACGAAGTTTCTATAGCTACAACGAAGGTTTCATCGTAACTCCTTGCCCATTTCTTCACACTTTCAATGAACATTTGGTGTTCTTCCGACGCTACTCCTTCCTCTTTGTGTTGCAATTTCGACAAACTTTTGGCGTTGTTTCAACACTACTCCTTGCTGATTTCAACAAAATTGTGACGACCGTCTGGTGTTGTTTCGACGCTACTCCTTGCCCATTTCGTCGAACTGGCGATGAACTTCTGGTGTAATTCATCAGTGTATATGCAAAGTGTTTGTCGATATTCTGATGAACGTCTGACCCATTTCACTATGCCGACGACCGACAATTCTTTGCCATTATTTCGACGTTTAATTCATTGTCAGAATGGCAATGAAATTTTTTTCGCCATTGCGTCAATTGTCTGACAAATATTTGTCGAGAGACCAACAAAAAATCATCAGAAAATGGTGTCAAATTCAGTAGTTCCCTCCATAAATGGAACTTTATCTTAGTTCATGATTACAAATTGTCTGTACAATCCCCCAAGATTGATACAAAAAAACTACTTTAAGTAAATGTAAAAAGAGACATCAAAAGACACCCCCCCTTTCCACTAGTCTCAGAAATCACCCCCCCCCCAAGATATTACAATGTGGGCACTTTATGATTAGTGCATTTACAAAGCCTTTTCCAAGATATAATGCTCAATAGGCCCACAATGACCAAAATTACAAATTCTGATACAAAATGAACCAGAGAAAAAATATAAAAAAATATCCCTATAGCTATGTATTTCTCTTCGATACCTTTCCAACGCCTATTCATTTCCAAAAAATGGAGTTCTGTGGTGAAAGTTATGGCCTGCTAAAGAAAAAATGCAACAATAGTTTCAACCTAAAATATCTGGTAAAAAATGGAAAATTTTCTTTTCAATACCTTTGTTGATGGAAATTGCTCGTCTCTAGCTTTCTAATGATATCTCATTTGCCAAAAGCAGACATCATGGCCAAAAGTTATGATTTTTTTAAAAATGGTTGAATTTAGCTTGTAGTGACAACCCTCCTAACAAAATAAAAATTTTCCAAAAATAAAATTCATCTAAAATAGACAAATTTTATATGAAGATAAGGGTTTTGGACCATCTGAGTGCAATGGCAAGGTCTATTTGGGCTGAAAATTTTCTTGCAAAAAGTTGTTTGCTAGATCTGAGCTTCAAACCCTTGTTTTCTACTATGTCATAGGGTGGCCAAATTGAGCGAAACAAAATCCAAATCTGACTTTCTCGAGCCTCCCAAACATAATGGAATGGTAAAAAATGCTGCCACTATATCCAAAATAGCTTCAATCACTAGATCTCACCAAAAACACACATGCAAATATAGAATTAACAAATATTCATAATTCCTTTTTGATTCTCCAGATTGTATTTAAACACAAGAGTAGAGCATATGGGAATTTACAAGATCATACAAAACTCCAATCTCTTAATCAAGAATCCAAGTGCTCAAATCTCTCAAAATCTAAGCTCTGATACCATGTTATAAATCTGAAATAGATTGAATAACCAAGATCTTCTATGAGAGAGATAAGTTATAAATTGTAAATGAAATAACACAATTACAAAACTAAGATTCCAAGAGATGTGCAAATTTCAATATGAAAGGATTGCATTAGGAGCTCAAAGAAAATCTATAGAATAATGACTACATGCATCAAGGTGCATGTATGTCAAAGTATGCAACAATGGAAGAGAATGAATGAAAATATAAGCTAGGTAGTGAGTTTATATAGAATTAATGAGATGATGGAGGTGGAAAATTCAATCAATAGGAATTAACCACTAAAAGTGGATATGCACCACCAAAAGTGGAGATGGACACCAAAAGTGAAAAGTGTTCCACCCTTTAAGGGACACCACATCACCTATCTCCTAGTTATTAAATGATAAACTCACTTTATTATCCTAATCAAGCTTAATAAAATTTTAGGAAAAACCTAATACCAACGGAAAATAAATTGACCCACTAGGAAAATAAAACCTACACCAACAAAATGAAGTTAGGTGATCTAACAAAAAATATTCTTCTTGAACTTTTATAGTCTTTATTCTAATTTGGAAACATAAAAGAGCTTTATTTATAGAATTGTGGTTTGCTCCATTACACATTCAAAATAGAAGCTTGACATAAAATAACTAAGCATGCCATGGATTCTTTAAAAGACCCTTATTTCTTTACAAGTGTGAGAAAAGAATCATTTGAAAAATTCTCATTGATGTTTTTATGAGAAAAAGAGGAAAGATAAATTTCATTAACCAATCCCTTTGAAGCCTTATGCATAGAAAGTATCCAAAATCTTCAGTGAAAAGAATGTAAAAAGAAGGGGTAAGCAAATAGATCCCTAGTAGATGGATTTAAATGGATAGAAAATTTGAGATACATTTCCATTAATTGAAAGTAAAAAAAAAATGAGAAGAGATTTTTCACTACTCTTCAAATGAATTCATGGAAACTAATAACTTTGATCATAGCTAGGATGAAGGGTCACTCACTATATTCATATGTCTTCTAAAATCTAACTTAAATATTATAATGTATTGTCTATTGATATTATTCCATTACATTCCCTCCTAGGTGATTATAATATTTGTTGGCCCACAGTTTTCGTTGCACCAAAAGATCAACCTGTTAATGCCTGATACAACTGCTAGAGTTAATGGATCCATGAGAAGTGGTTAGTCTATGTCATGAATATCGAGGGGAGCATTGGCCATTTTCCAACAAACTCCCCCTTAGTTTTATCTGAGGGGATTCAAACTTGACACCTTTGGCTATGATACCAATTGTTGGTGAAACAAGGATAGACAACTGAGAGGGGGGTGAATTAGTTGTCACTAGATATTTAATTTTTTTCAAGCTTAACTTAATCTCAGATCTGTTGAATGAACAATAAACCATAAAAAATCAACACAAAAGCACAAAGAACACCAATATTTTTATGTGAAAACCCTGTTAGGGGAAAAACCATGGTGGATGTTAGTCCACAATATTATACCCTGTTAAAAGTATAATGAGAAATAATGGGAATGCACATGCATTCAGGAACACTGCCTAGAGCTCACTACTCAAATACAAGAGGGCTTACTGCCAAACAATACAAAACAATATGGATTAGATCCACATAATATGAACTGAGGAAATATGTTCTTCACAAGCCTGATTATAGTTCTAGTTAAGCACAAAAAACCTTCTTCACACTTCACTCAAACTTCTTCTCACTATGCTCTATAATCGAATGATTTGGACACTATTTGCACATCTGCACTTTCTCTGGCATACATTCACTCTTATGCACACACTAACTTCACTCAAACAATCGCTTATATATTTGCAACATGAAATTACATCAACATCTTAGTCGGCCAAAAATATAAAACATATTTTCAATGTCGACCCAAATTTACAAATAAACTTTCAATGTGGATCAAACACCATTGGCCAATACCATGATGCAACCCAAAAAAATATCCTCGATCGTGCAAAGCATTCAAAATTAAATCTTCAAATATCCACAACATGCTACAACCACCATGTCATCCAATAACAAAAAAACTGAACATATCGAGAAAAATCTTCAACCACGAGCACACCGATCAACACATACGTGCAAGAAAAATAGAGCACGATATAGAAACATCCATGAGCACCAAGAGACAATAGAGAAACATTCACAACAACTAGAATTACTAGAATTATTACAACTTTAATCAAGAACAATAATAGAGACCACATAAACATTGTCAGAACACATATCTTCATAACTCGAACAAATCTTCACACGGACCTTTGAAATTTCTGGAGGATGGACTAGATACACTCAACAATAAACCCTTTAGTCCATGATATTTGATATTCAATTTACAGAACAAGACACCTTCATGACCTTCACAGTTCCACTAGGAACCTGTAACACTTTCTTTAACAATTTTCTCAATATCCTCAATATATAAAACCTTCAATACATCAAATGCTAATAGTGTTGATATCAATGACAACCACATATCAACAACACAATCACAACATCCAAAAATCTCCCCCTTTGGAATTGATGGCAACACATGATGTGAAAAACACCATCAACCCAACTCTCAATCAACACTTACCCCTCCTTAGATTTTGACTCTTCTTCCTTAAATTCTTTCTCAATGATCTTCTCCCCACACGACTCTTCATTCTAGGTAAGCATCCATTTTTCACATGACTCTTCTCCCCTTTTGAAATCAATGGAAAATATAAGCATTATCTTTCCATATACAAACTTTTAACCACATATCTGCACATCTGACTACTCGCCCTGAGTAGCAGCCACAAAAGCATCAATCTAGATCAGGGAATATCTATGAAGCACATGGATTGATGCAAGCAAATGAATCTTTAGTTTATATCAGGAGAGGTAATCACCCATAGCATACCTCTGAGATTCTCAAAAATATCCTTCGGCAATGACTTAGTGAAAATGTCTACAATCTGCTCTTTGGTAGGAAATACTCCAGTCTGACTTCTCTCTCACTCACTTTTTCCCTCAAGAAGTGAAACTTGATTGATATATGTTTGGTCTTAGAGTGTAGCACCAGATTCTTTGATATGTTTATTACACTTGAGTTGTCATAGTATATGATAATAGGTTCATCATATACTACTCTAATATCTTTCAACATTTGTTTCATCCACATCACTTGAGTATAGTTGTTTGTAGTAGTAATATACTTTGCCTCGGTAGTAGATAGAGAAATGGAATTCTGCTTTTCGCTCAACCAAGACACCAATTTATTCCCTAGGAAGAAGGCACGACCACTAGTACTCTTCATGTCATCTACATCTCCTACCCAATCCGCATCAATATATGCATTCAAAGTAAGATCATCATCCTTAGGATACCAAAGTCCAAAATCAACTGTTCCTTTCAGATACCTGAAGATTCTCTTAACAATAGTCACATGAGACTCTTTTGGATCAGCCTGAAATCTAGCAACCATACATACAACATTCGTAATGTTTGGTCTAGTTTGAGTTAAATAGAGCAATCCACAAATCATTGATCTGTATCTTGTTTGATTTTCCTTAGGAGAATCATCATTTGTGTTAATTTACATCTAGTTACCATGGGGGTACCAACAGGGTTTTAGTCTTCCATACCAAACTTCTTTAGTAGCTCTTTCACATATTTGGACTGGGATATGAATATCCCCTTGTCTAATTGAATAACTTGCAATCCCAGAAAGAACTTCATCTCTCCAATCATACTCATCTCAAATTCATTCTTCATTTCATCAACAAACTTCGTACATAGATTATCATCTCCTCCAAAAATAATGTCATCAAAAAAGACCTCAATAATTAATTCTTTAGGATGATCCAATTTGAAATACAAGTTGTTGTCAGTAATACCTTTATTGAATCCAAGCTTTAATAAGTACTTGTCCAGTCTAGCATACCAGGCTATGGGGGCTTGCTTGAGTCCATACAAAGCTTTCTTTAATCGACAAACCATGTCTTCCTTGTCAGTCAGTTGAAATCCATCTAGCTATTCAATATATACTTCTTCTTCTTACTCACCATTCAGAAAAGATGAGTTCACATCCATTTGATAGACTTTGTAGTTCTTATATGCAACATAAGCAAGAAATAACCTTATAGCTTCAATTCTAGCAACAGGGGCAAAGGTTTCTGCAAAATAAATACCTTCCATTTTTTAATACCCTTTACATACCAGTCTTGCTTTATTTCGGACTTCACCTTGTTCATTTAGCTTATTTCGAAAGACCCATTTAGTACCAATCACATTTTTATCTTTAGGTCTAGGAACAAGTATCCATGTATTATTCTTTTCAATCTGCATTAATTCTTCCTTCATAGCTTCCATCCGGTTTTCATCATTGCAAGCTTCATTGACATCTTTAGGTTCAATCTTGGATATTAGGCAATACTCTTCTACAATCTTTCTTCTAGTTTGCACACCTTTATTCTTGTCTCCTATAATTTGATTTTCAGAATGATTTAGCTTTACATACCTCAAAGTTTTAGGATTCTCTCGAACTTCTGATTCTTCTATTCTTTCTTCTGCACTTGCACTTGTCTCTACTTCCTGACTACCTTGATTTATTGGAACAAATGGAAGTTGTCTTACCAGAACATATGGGACAATTTGAAGTTGACTTTGTTTCTAAACATTCTTCCCTTTTCTTGTATTGTCTTCATTTGAATCATATCCACAATATCTAGATGATTTAGTAGAATCCTCATCAAGAATGTTTTTTCTCTTAATGAAGCTATTTTTTAAAGGAAAAGAATGGAGGGGAAAAGGTGGTGGATGTAGAGTACCAAGGATTTGGAAATAATATTATAAGAACCATTGATCAAAGTGATGGGAACTTCTAGCTACTGAGAGGTATTATATCCCTAGCCTTATGGATGAACTTAATATTTCCATAGTTAATAACATAACTCAAGGATTGGTTGCTAAGAAATTTTGAGTAAAATTGGAGAGCAGCTTAAAAAATTTTGTAAGGAAACCCATCAAGGTTAAGCAAAATATCTTTATCCATTTTTATGAGAATAAAATGAAGCTCCTCTAGAGAGTGGCTACCTATAGGAAATTTAAGTAGAATAGTTGATATTGGTGGGAAAAATATCCATACATTATAGTAAATCTTAGGATTGCTTAAAGATATCATCCTAAACCTAGAACACAAGCTTGCAGTGGTCTAAGAAGGCATAGGATTTGGAAGGTAGGTAAGTTATTCATAGGAATATTTTATGGGCATAATCTAATATCTAACCTATATGATGTGAAGGTGTATGAATTTTTTGATGAATAGGCAGTTATCTATATTAATATAAAGATAATTTTACATATTCACAAAAAAAAGTGGGTGGTAAGAAGGCACACCTCAATATTCATATGGGCAAAGCCTAGAAAACCAAAAAACTAGAGTCACATGGGCCTAGCCCAGAAGACCATAATCATAACAATTATAAAATAAAAAGGCCATCACGTGGCCAGAGCAGTGCCAACAAAACCAAGAGAGTCTCTATCATCCATGTTTTTTCCCCATACATCAATGAGGTCTGGAGTGACATCATGAGGAGGACCCCAACCATCAACAACATATTTTTCCTTCTCTTTATCTTTATCCTCGTGTCAGGGTGAGATTGCAAGCGCCAGACATGGAAAAAATTTGCTAGAATCTAGCCAACCAAAGTGAGAAGCAAGAGTTTCATCAAAGGGCCACCCAAAAATACCACCATTGCTCCCTGTAGCTCCTCTAGAGGGCCACCCCTAGCTAGCCCGCTCAGGAGGAGAGCAGGTCCACCGAGGGGGGCAAGAACCATGCCGAAGAGGAGGCTGAGAGTGGGGGCGAGCAGAGCCATTTTGTTTTCAGCCTCAAGAGGGAAACTGATCGTGAGAGGAGGTGGGTGAAGCGGGCACCTGAGCAACAGTACATGGGGCATTTCCCTAATGGTCCAAAAGCACTTGCAGGCGAGCCACCTCAAGTGCAACTTTGTTTTCCTAAACTTGAATTTGTAAGAGCACATTAGAACAAATAATAGCTTTAGAATACAAAGAAACATTTTTATCCATTTGTATTTTAGCAAATATGCAAGATTTTTTGTCTTTCTAGATATTGAAAGAATTCATGAATCCAAGTCCAAAACTGTTGAGCTTTAGTACAAAACCAGAAGAGATGCTTAAAAGACTCAACTTGCCCACTAAAAGGGAAATGAGGTTCTTGGACCCCTAGGTGAACAAGACGAGAACCCACAGGCAAGCCTTGGAAAATAATACACCAAGCAAAGTGGGGAAGTTTTAGCTCAACACTTGCAGACCATGTGGTAGAGAATATTTTTCGCCAGACATGAGTGGGAGATTGAAGAAGCTACCTCTGGTTCAAAATTTCAATCATAGGAAAGTGTGGTGAAAGCCACCTATAACCAAGCCTAGGCTTGTAGTTTCTGAAAGGGGTGTTTGGGTACCACTTCCAGTCCTTCCACCAGGGCTTGGACCCACAAATTCCCACCTTATGAACCATTTCTATAGGAATAGCATTCACTAGACCATCATAAGTAGCACGGTCCTAGTTTTGAAGTGTGTAAAGGGAATGAAAATCTTCCCATGGCATGATGCATATTGTGGGTTTGTGAAACACCTGCTGTAAAGTTTGAATACCTTTCTTGTGGAATCTGAGCACCTTAAGCCAAGGCGACTTAGCCAAAGGTTGACCATTGTTAGCAAAAAGAGGCGACCACCAAACATTTTGTTGATTGAGCGGAAGCCCATCATAGAAACCAGAGCCAACCCAATGGAGCCAAGGCTTAACCACCTCCCAGGCTCTCCAAATTCTCTTGGCCACAAAATTTCCCACAATTTGAACTTGTTCCTTCATGACTAGAAGGGTTTGAAAGCCAATCCATTTTCAGGCAGGTCTATGAACAAGAAATCTTGACTAAATGCAATGCCTAAGAAGAATTTTTCAGGCTTCATCTCCAATAAGGGCACATATCCATTTTAAACACAAGGCAGTCCCTTTTCGTTGAGTGGAGAGCATCCCAAGTCCTCTAGAGTCTTTGGGAAGGAAACAAAATTCCCAGGAAACACAGTGAAACCTTCTATGGGACATCGCAGAGGCCCAGAGGAAGTCCCGAAGCAATTTTTCAAGTTTTCCATAGGCAAATTTTGAAGGGACCTAGCAAGAAGAATAAAAAAACATGGGTGGCAACAAGAATTTTGAAGCACACCTAAAATTTCCCTGCCAGAGAAAGGGGCTTGGCAATCCGGTATGCGAGTTTATGTTCTATTTTGGAAAGAATAACTTGCCACAACTTAGCGAGAGAGGCTTGGAAGGCAAAGGGAATGCCCAGGAACCAAAATATTTCCCCTAGCCCAATCCACTTTCAACTGTACTGCATAAGCTAGGAAGGAGTGGGCAATATAGACTGCCTGTAGCACAAAGTTTTGTGTCACCGAATGGAGGAACCAGATTCAAGGAAAAAAGTGTTAAGACATTCCAGAGCCACTTTGATATTATCTTCTTCCTCTAGAAGAGTGAGGAAAGAATCATCAACAAAATGACCATTAAATAGTTGAGCTTGAGAGTTAGGTAGTGAAATTCCCTTGACCCACTGCTGAGAAACTCCATTGGCCAAGAGGTAGCCAAATCCTTCGGCAACAAGCACATAAAGAGAAGGAGAAAGCGAACATCCTTTTCGAATGGAGTGGAAAATCCCAAGGGCAACAGATTGGCGTCCATTAATGGTGATGCAAGCAGAGGCATCTGCGAAGAGCATTTGGACAACCTGAATGAAATTGGGCCCAAACACCAAGGATTGCAACATAGAAAGAATAAAAGGCCATTCAATTTGGTCATAAGCTTTAGCGAAGTCTATTTTAAGAAAAATAGTTTTCTGGTATGAGCACCTGGCCCACTCCATGCCTTCCCACATAACAATAATGTTATCCAAAATAAACTTGGATTTGATAAACCCAGTTTGCTTTAGGTGCACAATTTGAGGCAAAAGATGGTGGATCTTCAGAGCCAAAGCTTTGGCGATGATCTTGTAAGAAACATTGAGGAGTGTGATAGGCCTTCAATTGCAAATATCCTTGGGATCTCCAAATTTAGGTATGAATTTAATATTTCCTTTGTTTATTAAACTACCTAGATATTTAGAATTAAAGGCTTCAAGATAAACTTTGTAAAAGTTGTGCCCAACACAGTCCCAGAGGGACTTGTAAAATTCACAAGGGAAGCCATCAATCCCCAGGGCCTTGTCATCAGCCATAGAATGAATAGCTTCCTTAAGGTCTTCAATTGTTAGTAATTGATCACAAAAATCTCTTTGAGCTGAAGATAACTTATTTGACACATCAGCAAGGCAATCCTGGAGGGTTTGTTGTAGCACAGGCGTAAACTCCTGAGCAATGAAAACTTGCTCATAGTGACGAACAAAGGCCTGAAGAATGTCAGGAAGCTCAGAGAGCACCTGAATTCCATCTTTAATTTTTTTAACTCCTGGAGATGAGTGCCTAGAATGCAAGGCCAGAAAAACTCTGTGGAGGCATGATCACCAACTTTTAAACAATGCAACCTAGCTTTGATTTGAGCACCTTTGGAAACATAATTGTCTACAACTTGCTTTTTGTGCCTTAAATCCACCACCTTGACTTGTAATGATGGGGAAAATGGGCTGGCCACCAAAGCCTCAGTAGTTGAGTGCAGGTTAGCTGTGGTAGCCTCATAAGACTACTAACAAAAAATGGCTAGTTGGCACCCATAAATGCGCAAAAATATAGCTGTGTGAGTGATAGCATTATTCCACCAAGTTATCCAGCCTGTACGATGAGCTAACCTGCACTCCAAATTCTAGACTCTTTGAATATAGGCCAATGTGGGCTGATGAAAAAGAAAAGACATGTTAAAAAAGAATTGAGTTTTGCACGTACGAGGCTATATTGACTCCCATTCAATGTGAAAAGAAATTGGGAAATGGTCTTACAAGGTCACATCCACTAACGACTTAACCAGGAGAGAAGAGATGTCAAAAGAGAAAAAATATTGAGTTGAGATCATAGCATGATCAAGGCATTTAAATATCCTGTCAGAGCTGACCCTGTAATTACACCAAGTGTGCCAGAGAGAATGAGAATGGTGACGACCAATATCGGGATCGAAAAGCCCCAATTTAATGCACATGTAAAACCATGCCTCTCTTTTGCCAGTTGCCCATCTGAATGGAAAGGTGCCATCTTTACCATAGGCCATCTCAACCATATTGAAATCCCCACACAATAACCAAGTAGAAATTGGCAATGAATCAACAATCCAACACCAAAGCACAGAGTGTTCCACAACAACATTAGAAGCATAAACATTAATAATCCCAAAGGAATGATTATCAATGTTGAGAAGGACCCAGATGAGCTGATGTGTGGGGTCAAACCCATGGTCGACCACATAAGCATGCCACCGTGGGGAGAAAGTGGTGATAGCTTCGCCATGCCAAGCTTCATGATCAGTACAAAACATTTGATTGGCTGTCCAAATAGAGTGACAAGTCGATGTGAGAAAAAAACCATAAATTTTAACTTGTTGGAGATAAAGCACTTCAATACCAAAATATTTCTTCAAATTATCCTTAGCAGAATACTTTTTGGAGAGGTTTGTTAGACCTCGAACATTCCATGAGAGGAAATTCATGATTGAAACTCCTCCATATCATCGAAGTTTGACTCTTCTTCATTTAGAGAAAAGAAGCAATTTTGCAGAAACTCTAGCAAAATTGACCCAATTAGAATAGGAGAAGAAAATCTTCATTTCTCTTGCACATATTCACCTTCTTCCAATGGTGGAGAGGGATTGCAAGACTGCCTTTGAGCTCTCAACATGGGAGGAGAAATGTTTGGTTGTGCTATCATAATGATAGTAGGCTGAGGTGTAGTCTTCAACCTAGGCTACATTGGAACATTATTAGCCATGGTTGGAGCTTCTTTCCCCTTCATCGAAGGATTTGAAACATTCTTCGTTGGTTCAGGGGCCTTGGAAGCTGACCTAAAACCACTGGACCTTTTTTTAGTTCATAACCATGGTCCATTTTCTATCAAGTTTGGCAGTAGAATTATTTGCTTGACGATAATTTTTAGTTTCTTGTGGTGGAGAAGGTGTATGAGGCACTACCAAAGGCCAGTCCTTGATCTTGTGGTCTGCAGATTGACACCTATAGCACATGTTGGGAAAATTAAAATAAGTGACCTTTTGGGTATGCCAGAGAGCTATAATTTGAATGTCAATGGAGTTTTTCAAATCTTTGGAAAGGTACACTTCAACATAGACCCATTTTTGGGGTTGGGCCTGAAAGAACTTATCTGGCTCAATGCAAATGACCCTCCCCATAGAGGAAGCAAAATGATTTAGAAAAGGCACACAAGGAAAATGTAAACCAAGAAACTCAATCCAGACTGGGACCTACAATTTTTCTTTAAGTATCCAAATTGGCAAGGTCTTTGATTGTATGTATCCATGTGATTAAAACAAGGAGATATATGCCGCAAAGTTGTTTGATTATAAATTGATTGATCCTTGAGTTTTAATTCATACTTTTAGATGGATATGTGTTGGTTGGAATTTTAGTTGTTTAGTTTGTGGCATCTCACATTCTCCTCTTTCATTCTTTGTCATTGAGGCAAAAAGGGGGAGAGATGATATGTTTTTTTCCATCAAGGACAAAGGGGGAGTTTGTTGGCTTTTAGTTGTTTATGTTAGTTTGTACTTGATGCCAAAATTGTTTTATGGGGTTCATGACATATGGTTCTATTCTTTGGATTCTTAATCTGATGAATGCATGATATGCAGATTCACATGGTTGGTAATATGTAGATGACAAGATAATGATGACATGATATGCAATTCTGGTTTCTAGTTGATCTTGATACATATTGATGTTGACTCTGTTATTATTGTGACAAGGCAGTACTATTGTCTAAAGCATTCTAATTGGTTCAAAAGAAAGAGTGTTTTCTATTGGTATTGTATATGATAATGAAATCCTTGGTTTACCATATGGTTTTTAATGTATAATTTGTGGCATTGCTATTTCCATCAACATGGCATATTGTCTTGACAATTCTTATGAGAAGTTGGTTGAATCTTGTGGCTTTGCCATTGGTACTTGGTATGGTTCATTGTTTATATATTGCATTGCTAGCAATTACCTTGAAAAAGGTATCGGGCATTATGGTTATTGTGTTGGACAATTGATTGGTTGTTTGGCAACTAGTTCATTAACACTGATGCAAGATGCATTCTTTCATTGATTGTTAGGTTGATTGGATCCCATGATATGCAAATGGTATATTTAGTTGCTCATGCTCAGTTTTTCTTTGAATGATATGTATCTCTGACATGTGTTGTGTCATTGAAATATTGGTAACACTGTGACAAAACTCCCTAGTTTGGTTAATACATGTGCACAATTTATATAGTTGGGATGGTCTAATCTTGGTGTCATATGATTTGGTTCAATTTATATCATGATTTCCTTGGCTCTGTCTACATCATTTTGATGGGATCTTGATGCATATTTGTATTGACAGTTTTTATCTTTTAGGATGCTACAAGTCAAGTTTCACATGATAACATGTGTTTTGATCAGGCATCTTAGACATCATGGACAGTGGCATACATACTCTGGCTGAAATATACATTGGCAAGTTCTTGTTGAGGTATAATTTGCTGACAATTCAAGTGTGATATGAATGGCTCAGTTCAAATGTGATTTGAGTGACACTTCTTATGTTTGCACAAAACATACAAGTTTACAAGAAGATGCAGATTACAAGTTCAAATCACTTGTATATATTCTCTTCATTGGTTACTTTGTTAAAGGGGTCTTCAAGACATTTTTCCATAAAGCATAGAAAGTCATATGACTTTGGACAACTTATATTTCATTGCGTTGCATTGGTTCATATGTTTTTTTTAAGGATCTCATAGTTGATATGGCCTATGTTAAGGATATTGAAATATCTACCATTTACACTATAAATGGTATCAAGTACTTAAGTGACATGGGACTTTTATTAAGAAAAGAAAAATGAACCCTTGTCAGGCATACTATAACATGAGGTAAACCAAGGTAGTCGAGTATATTCAATTTTAAAGTTTTTTTTGAAAAAGCTTTGGTAAAGGAATTTTTGTTTCGGTGTTGATCACATTAAACATGTGATATTAAATTTTTTATCATAGCAGTTGGTAGCTATATTTGACTTAGTGAAATGATAATTGGTATTATGATGTCGACATTTTTAGCAAATTTTAAAGTGATTATGTTGTTGACATTATTTGACACCAGTAGTGGACTTAAAATGATTATTATTGTTCATTAATTCATTGAAATGAAAAGAGGCTTGTTTAAGGGTAAAAGACATCTTTGAGAAGAACCCTAGCTGCCATGGATAGCATGATAGTTTACAAATTTTTTTGGTGTCTTCTCTTAGCCGATACATTGAGGATTTATGCTTTGATTTCCTGAAGCTTGTTGGTAGTAAGAATGGCTTGGAATTTTTGTCGTTTTGATTTTTGTAATTGGAATACTAGCTATGAGCTAGTATGTGTACGAATGTGGAAGTTGAACTTGACTTCTAGCTAGGCAGTTATGATGGTCTTCAATAGAAATTCATGGTATTTGTTTCTCTTTCTCCCACTGTGAAAAGGTAAAGGAAAAACTATCACATGCATTCAGTTTTTCATTGAGATTTTTTCTTGCTAAAACAACTGTTAAGGGATTAAAAGAATCTTATTATTTGTTTTTTGAAAAACAAAGGAAGGAGGTTGTTTTTATGCACAAGATGATAAAAATTTTTTTCTTAGTTATTCGATAATTGGCCATAACTATTGCAAATGGGTTATGTTGTAAAGACTTTTGTTAAAATGCTTAATCTATGATGATCATGATTGAAAACCCATTAGGGTTTTTGGAATCTCATCTGGAGATTGTTCTTACGGTTACAAACCTATCTGCAGAGATGCTTCTACATTTATTTAAGAAGGTTTTGTTATATGTCTGGGGTTACGAAGAAGAAGAAGAAAAAAGGCTCTTGTGAAACATCATATCTTTATCTTTACAATGACAAGAAACTGGGTTTACATTGAAAATATTTTATTATGATTCTCATATTATTGTATTGAAGGAAGATGTTGATACACAACATTCTTCAATGTGCTTAATGAGAATATACATAGTCTTCTATTGAAATTCTAGAGGTGCAAAATCTGCACTTCTAGGGTTCAGATAGGATGCTATAATTGTCGTGCATTAAAAGGAGTTGGTGCTTCTTGGAATGGGTGTTCCTAAGTTTTTAAGGAGTTGGTGCTTCTTGGAATGGGTGTTCCTAAATTTGTAAGGGGTTGGTGCTCCTAGAGTTAGTGCTCTAAATTTTGCCTATAAGGCATTGTAAACATTGATTTCATTTAAGCCAATAAGGCATCATTTTTGAGTGGTTTTTCTACCCCAAGAGGGTTTTCCACTCGTCAAATTCATGTTCTTATAGTGTCATTGCTTTGTTATGATAATATTGCTAGATTGTGATGTTTTTCCTTATCAGTTCATAGTTGAATGATTGCCTTTTCATTTCTGCAAAGGTCTATACTGAAGCTATCCTATTAATGTTATGAACTTTTATTCAAGTGAAAGCTCAAATAGTTCATTTAAGTCTATCCATAGCAATGTCGTATTCATATGCTTAGTTGATATACAAGTGAAGTTTGCTTCACAAATTGTCATTTGTTTCCTTGGTTTAAAAGTGAACACAAATCCTTTCTCTTTAAAAATATATTATGGCTTTCATAAATCACTGATTCACCCCCTCTCAGTTATTTCAGTCTTCCAACAATTGGTATCAGAGCATAGGGTCCTTGTATGGGTCTAATCAACCTAGGATTGATTCTGGTCTTGGAAGTTTGTCAAATATGTCACAAGTTTAAGATGGTACAGTCTATGTGTTTTATGAAAACATATCTTATTTTGATTGATGTTGGTGTAAAGAGCTAGACTCTTGCATAAGCCTAACCAAATTAATTTCAACCAAGTTCTTGACAAGAGGAGTACTATGGGTAAGTGCAAAAGAAACATAAGTCAGAAGAAAAAAACTAGTGTCAAGTCTAGTGAAGTACCACCCTTGCCAATTAATACTAAATGTGATCCTATAGTTGGAGAAGAAGTTCACTTAGTAAGTGAAAAGGAATATGAAGGTGATGAATTTGAGGTTGATTTGGAGGAAGAACTGCTTGATGACTTAGATGAACTTAAGAGTCTTAGAAAAGAAAATCAGGATCTTAAGGTACACTTACAAGAAAGTGTCAATGTTAGTAAAGCTATAATACAAGATCATAATGATGATAAAAATATTATTGAATTTCTAAAAGCCCAAATGGTTGATAGAAAAAAGACTTAAGAGGGATTGGAAGCGAAGTTAAAAGAGAAGGATGAATTGTGTAATAAAATTAAAAAATGAGGTTAATTCATTGAAGAAAAGTTCAGATAATGATTCCTTGTTAAAAGAACTAACTCTTAAAGATGACATGATTATAAGTTAGAAAATTGAAATTGAAGAATGTAAAAGGATAGAATATGTTGTAAGGTCTGATTTGGAGGTTAAAAATATTGAATTTCTAAAAATTGAAGGAGAAGTAATTGCATTAAGGAAAGAGCTTGAAAGTGTCAAGGTTCAATTAGGTAAAAGTCAGAAATTTGATCGCAGTACTAATTTATTGAATGAGATGATTGGAAGACAAAAGAATTTTAAGGATCCTATAGGAGTGGGATATGAAGTTGGACAAAGCTTTGTAGAAGAATCTAAACATTAGATAGTGTTTGCTACTGTAGATGGAAAGAAGTTTACAAACAAGAAAACACCAAGAATGAAGGTTGATATTGGTCACCATATTGTTGTTGCTAAGACAAAAGATAAATGGGTTGATGAAAAGATAAAAAGACCATCAAGATCTCCATTTATTAGGTATAACCACTCTCAATTTCATGGCTATTGCTATTGTTTTCATGCTTATGGTCATAGAACTAGAGTTTGTAGAACAAGAAAAAGTTGGATGAGTAAAGTTCATAATCATGTGAGGAATGTCAAGAGATGCTCATACAACATGCCGAGAAGAAATTATCCTCTCTTTGGTCTAGACACCACCATTATACGTTATAGGTTTAATGGGTTTGGACACAGAGCACAATGGTATAAGAAAAGTTTGATAAAGCCATCTAGGGACTACATGTTCAAACACAAGCAAAAGAATACCTTGAGTAAGGAGAAGAAAAATCCTATACAAGTATGGAGAAGAAAACAAGAT
>VDFB02062878.1:0-14224 GCA_007258455.2 Sequoia sempervirens
GATAATAGAAATCAGCTATTTTTGTAAAGTCTTTATGAGGAAAATTGGAGAATGCATTTCCATACATGAGAGAAAGTGAGTACAGAAAAATGTATGAGAAATACATAAAGAGTGTAAAGCTATCTTCAAATTTCTATGAGGAGAATATTTAAAAATACAGAGGAAATTCAAGATGTAGAAAAAATGCAAGTTTCCTCAAATACCCAAAAGAGCCTATGGCCTGTAGGAAAATAAAACAAGGTGACATGAAAGGTTTAGAGACATGAAAAAAAATTATGGCTTAGGCTTGAGCTCATTCTTTCAATAAGATGACTCAGATACAAATTTTATGGGACCCAAAAGATGATTTTAGAAAAACGTGAGAAAGCTTAACTATGGCGGCCATAAGAATACAACATGGAACAATTTCCCTTAGCCATAAAAGAAATCACAGAAAATAAAAGGAATTCGAGATGGGTGAACAAGTATAGTATGCTGCAGACTGTATAACCCAAATCACTAATAGAAAGCTCTTCATTCACTCTTGTTTTCAAAAAAAATTGCTTACCAGAGATCTATAGGAGATATCTTCCAGAAAATGTTTTTGAGAGGTGAAAAAATTCGCTATAAAAAGTTTCTTGAAACCCTCCATGGTGGCATTGTTTGTGAGAGAAAGTACAAAATAGGTGAAAAACAGTGAAAGCCGTGATCATGAAAGGTCTGAAATAAACAGAGAACAATGGAAATCTCCAATTTTTTGCTCAATATAAAAAGGCACAGGAGTACTTACCCATTTGTTTGTCAGGAAAAATCACATATAAAGCTTCTGTAAAGCTGTAAAATTTGCCATTGAAGTTATAGGTTTGAAGTTTTAGAAAATCCTCATCATGGCGGCGTGGTTTGCAACATAAGAACAAAAATGACAGATAAAGTCAATGATCAAGGTAAAATATGTACAACATGAGGAAAATTAGATAATGCAACGGCCCTAGGCCCAAATCATCTTACCTATTTTCTTTTGTGAAAAATCGACAAAAGGAGCCTATGAAGCAGCTCGAAATGTATTTTGAAGTTTCCAGAAATTAAAGAGTGCATTCAGTTGAGGGTTTCTATAGCGGCGCTCCAGTATGAAGAAGAAAATTTGAGCAACTTGCCTATGGCTTTGTGAAAACAACCATCAAGATGCAGGTTTGATGCTTCAGAAGCTGAAAATGTAAAGAAATTTTTTGGTCGAGCACCTTGAAACCCTTCATGGCGGCAACAATCACAGCTTTCTTCGTGGAACTTCTAGAAAATGAAATATTTTCACTTCTTTTTGTGCTTTCATTTCTTTTAGGGTTTCACCCTATTTCTTTTAAGCATAATATTGCATTTTTGACTTTTGTTTAAAAATGTGAAAAATTATACACCGTGCCCCTTTATGCCTTGTTCAAAATCTTTTAAGACTTTATAACATTTACCTTGTATTCCCTAATGGTTGAATACATGGGAGGCTTTTATTTTTTGCATTAATTCACATTGTGAAATACTTAAGTAAAATGATATTTTATGAATCATTTTTACTTAAAGTATTTTTTTTGAAATGCAAAACTATAGGAACATGTGTGATATGATTGAGTCATAAGAAGGGATAGAGATATGCTTGTTTTTATGGCTTACCTCAAAAGAAGGGAGGTTATTTTCAGTTTGGGAACACAAGGAGGGTATCTAGGAGCTAATTTATTGAGTTTTTATCTTGGTTATGGTCTTATATGACTTTTTCAACCAACATGAGCTCTTTTTGAGTGAATTTGAGTGCTAGAATTTAGGCTTTGTGAGTGCTTATGAAAATGAGGTTTCTAGAACCTTGTTTGGTGGAACAACTTCAATATTGGCTACTTAGTGTCATTTGTCACTCATTACAGAGTTAGTTTTGATTATGCATTTTGGAGAGTTAGTGATTTTTCAACAATCCTTTCTTAGCTGATGTATGCTTTGTAACTCATTTGGAATATGGAATACATAAATTATTGTTATCCGCAGCGGGACCCTCAACCCCTCCCTTCGGACCTGTGTGGTCTCTGGATAACCTCTCTGGTGGCACCCTCACTGACAGTTCAAGCTTTTGGTGTAGTGGTAGCCGGTCTGTGTTAACAAACTAGCGACTCTACTGGGGAGGGGTTTGATTCCCGCTGGTGCTCCTTACTCGCCTTGTGGTCGTCTGTGTCCAATACAGACCTCTCAACTCGGGGGGCTAAGTTGTTATCAAGCGGGACCCTCAACCTGTCCCTTCGGACCCGTGTGGTCTCTAGCTAACCTCTCCGGTGAAGCCCTCTCCGCGGCCGATTCGGCTTTTGGTGTAGTGGCCCGATCACGGTGCAATGTTAACAATTACCTTGGAAACCAGTGTTAGTTTTCATACTACTTTCATTCTTCTTTTAGATTATGCAGGTTGTGAACTATGCTTATTAAGTTTGCATTTGAACTTTTAAAGTTGTGAAATTGATCTTTCCTTCTTAAAAAATGTATGCAGATTAAGCCTTTTCATAAAGTGTTTATGCATAAGCTCACAAAATTTATGTTGAGTAGATGTAATAACTATCATCAATTTTCTAGTGTATGTTCATCTATTTTGTTTCATGATTCATGTCAGTTAGGTGTATCACCATAGGGAATATCATTTACTAGTTTTAGCTTTATCATTTTTGTCAGTCATCCTTCTCTCTTTTCCTTCAAAGACAGTAGTTTAGGTGATATTACCAGCATAGGAAGCCAGCCTTTTCTAGAGGTTTGGTCTTATCTAAGTCTCATACTTTTTAAGATCATTCCTATGTTACACTGGATTGTTGAATTTCACATTCAACAGGGTGCAAAATCCAAGTGTTAACAATTTTACAAACAAAAGTGACTCAACATCACAAAGACTCACATTTGACCCTTATTTACAAAAGTACCTAGGTGCCCTGCACCGATATCCTTGTGTCCTAAAGTTATACTTTCTGAAGAAGTCCTCTACTCTCCATCAAACACCTACAAAAAGGCTCAAGCTTCAAACCCTAATCCTCTTCATACATGGAAAACTCGTTCATTAATGAGCATCCGACGAGAACAAGATGAAGGATTTTTTGTACTAAAGATATCAATTCGAGCTTACATTCCTTTGTGAGGCATTTGGATCTCAAACCAACGAAAGTACAATGGAAGAAATATTTGCATCTTGCCAATAATTTCTCAATTGTACTAATGCAGAGGAAATGATTAGCATCCCACCAATAATTTTTCAATTCAAAATATATATTTTTAATTACCCACTTTTATTTGTGTGACTGACTATTAGTCATTTTTATTTGTATGACTAAATAATTTTTTAGTTGATGACCAAGTTACTCATTTATTTACTCATTTATAGCTGAGTTGCAAAAAAATAGAATTGTCATTTTTAGTTTTTGTGACTAACTTTTTTAGTCATGTAGTCATTTATTTGCCAAATTCTACTAGTGTGCATTTGATGGTTTTTTCATCAACTAAAATCTCGACACCACGGGAAAACATCTCAGAGATATCAAAAACCAAGAGAGGTTATTGTAGAGGGGAACTACATGATCTCATACCTTTAGATGAAATTTTTCTAAGTTCCATTGTTTTCGAGTAACAAATTTTCAAAGTTTGTTGCCTTTATGCACTTTGGTCTCTTAAGAGATATCATGGGTGCATTGTAGCTCAGACCACTCTTACATGTTTGGGTGTGAAAGAGGACCTTGCCTAGCATAAACCTACCCATCCAGATTTTTTGGAGTTGTCGGTTTGGTCACATGACAAATAGAATGAAAGCTAGACCACCTTGCAACTTTATACTGCATGCATTTGATGCTTTTCCCATCAACTGAACTCTTGACACCACAGGCAAATTGCTCAGAGATATCAAAATTCGAGGGAGCTTATTCTAGAGGGGGCTTAGATTTGTATGGAATGCTTGGTGTTCTTGTTTATACATCATAGTTGAGTGCAATTGATTCCTACATGATTGTATGGATTTTGTATGAAGGATGTAGTTACATAGATAGAGTTGTATGATAGGCTTCATTTGAAGGTACTAATGACATGTATGTCATTGAATTGTATAGGTCTTATTTGAAGTTTGGTGTGGGTCAAGGTTGATTGACATATATGACAATATACTATGATTGTTATTTCTTTTGTACGAAGTGTGCATTATGAGTAGTGTGCATCAAGCCCATATGGTATGCCTAGAGTACTTATTCATGCATTATGGTTAGCAACATTCATTGTTGTAAATTATGATGATACAAATTTTATGTGGAGGGTCAAATAATATGCATGTAATGGAGTTTTATTTGGTTTGTTTAATGGTTGTATCACACTCACATGGTGTGCATATAGTGTTTGTTCATGCATCATGGTTGAGTCATGTCTTATTTTTTTTTTATCATGATTATTGTATAATGACATAAATGTCATCCAGTTGTGTGAGTTTTGTTTGAGGGTTGCATCAAACTCTTATGGTGTGCATAATGAGTTTGTTCATGTATCATGGTTCAACAATATTGAGTTGTATGGAGTTTGTTTGAAGGTTTTAATGGTATATATGTAATTGAGTTGCATGCGTTTTGTTTTAAGGTTGCATCAAACCTTTTGTATGTAATCACCATGCAAAAGAATCAATGCCACTCAATCATGTTGCAGAATGAGTACACTAAACACATCATAGGAGTTTTGTGCAACATTCAAATACAAGCACCTATTTTTCCAAGCATCCATAGCTTGTTCGAAAGCACCTATTTTAGGCTTTTAGCCATAGCAGCAAGATAAAATGCTTTGGTAGACATGTATGAAAATATGGCAACATAGACAAGGCAATGAACTATTTAAAAAAATGCCTCACATAAATGTGGTCTCATGGTGATGGAATGCCATGACAAGCCTTCCCTCACCATAAGACCACATTTCTTTGAGGAATTTTTTCAAACAGTTCATTGTCTTGTCTATGCTACCACATTTTTCATACATGTCTACCAAAGCATTTTATCAAACAATTGCAATTGGAAGTTGTTCCTAGTTATTAATTATGCAATGTGAAGTAATGCTTTGAGTTTGAAAGATGTGCAATACAATGTAATTAGTGATATGAATATGAACTACAAAATATATTTTTTAACACCAAATGCAATTGGTAGCTGCTCCTACTTATTAGTTATACAATGTGAAGTAATGATTTGAGTTTCAAAGATGTGCAATGAAATGTAATCAGGGATATGAATATAAACTAAAAAAATCTATTTTTTACAACCAAATACAATTGGAAACTGCTCCTAATGATTAGTTATGCAATGTGAAGTAATGATTTGAGTTTGAAAGATGTGCAATGCAATGCAAACAATGATATGAATATAAACTACAAAAATCTATACCCTGTTCGAAAGCACTTGTTTTAGGATTTTAGCCGTAGTAGCAAGATACACTAATTGTCATGGCATTCCATCACCATGAGACCATATTTCCTTGAGGCATTTTTTCAAATAGTTCATTGCCTTTTCTATGCTACCACATTTTTCATACATGTCTACCAAAGCGTTTTACAACCAAATGCAATTGACAACTACTCCTAGTTATTAATTATGGAATGTGAAGTAATTCTTTGAGTTTGAAAGATGTGCAATGCAATGTAATTAGAGATATGAATATCAACTACAAAAATCTATTTTAACAACCAAATGCAATTGGAAACTGCTCCTAGTTATTAGTTATGCAATGTGAAGTAATAATTTGAGTTTGAAAAATGTGCAGTGCAACGTAATGAGTGATATGAAAATAAACTACAAAAATCTATAGCTTGTTCAAAAGCACCTATTTTAGGCTTTTATCCATAGCAGAAAGATAAAATACTTTGGTAGACATGTATGAAAAATGTGGTAGCATAGACAAGGCAATGAACTATTCAGAAAAGTGCCTTAAAGAAATGTGGTGTCATGGTGATGGAATTCCATGATTGGCTTGTCATGGAATTCCATCACCATGAGACCACATTTCTTCAAGGCACTTTTTTGAACAATCCATTGCCTTGTCTATGCTACCACATTTTTCATACATATCTACCAAAGAATTTTACAACCAAATGCAATTGGTAGCTACTCCTAGTTATTAGTGTTGACAATTTGTCTTTGGAAAGCATTTTTATCAAAGACATTGTTATTTTTGTTTAAAAGGAATTTTATAAAAGCTTAGAAAAGCTGAAATGAATTTTGATAATTAAAAGTTTGGAAAGATGAAAATTAGGGGTAAAGAGTACGTCCTTGAGCACCAAAAAAGGTTGAAGGAATTTCATTCTTTTCTTCTTCATGTAGAAAAAAGGGTCTTTCTAGGTTTTTGTCTTTATGATGCTAGAAGAAAGCATGGAGAACAAGGAGCAGAGTTTATGGGCACATTGTAGAAATATGAGGAGGCCATTCACTATATTTGGCGTGAGACCAATAATGTTTTCAGGTCTAGTTTCACCCACATTGCAGGACCAAACAATAAGGTATGACACGTTGCAAATGATGGGTAAAGAGTATGGCACATTGTAGGGTAGTTGGAGAGATTTTAGGGGATTTTCACCAACGTTGCAAATCCTACATGGTTGTTTTCTTATCTTGAAAGGTATGTTCGAAGTTGTGAGTTTGTAAAGTCTTATTTTAAAATCTGGAGCATGAGGAAACTCTTAAAAGTATTAGGATTACATGAAGGAAATCCCCTCGCAAAAGTGTTAATTTTTTTATGTTTCCACATTCTTTACAATGATAATGCAAAGTATCTCATTATTTACATGTGTAGTTACATTAGATAAAATAGTCATTATTTTATGTTGATGGTAGTGTGGGAGGTAGTATGCTGGTTTTACTAAGTAGAGATGCACAGTCAAAATTTTCATATTCATTCACAAGCATTTTATTGAAGTTCTAGACATCATATGCATAAGGAAGGCAACAAGATATGAAGAAGAGGTTAAAGGCAGTAGTCTTCAATGTATAGTCATGACAACTTGTAGCAAAAGATAGACTTAGAGATATCTTTGAGGCAACATGTAATGTTAATCCATCAATAGTGTTGGGAGATATACGAGTGCATGAACAAGAGCTAGTCATAGAATACTCTAGTGCATAGTTACAAAAATCGTTTGGGGAAAAAATTGGCTAACCAAAAGTTCAGGATTTTAATGTTAATCTAATAGAGTGTTGAGGGATGGAGAACAAGGAGGCAATAACTTTCAATAACCCTACTAGGTAAGGTTGATAACTACCACCTAGTGTATGACAGTCATTTATGACTGTGTATATGAATGATAGTAAAATAAAGGTCAATCAAACCATGTCAAGTTTGGAGCCTCTAGGTACTATGTGGAGGTTTTATAGATATGGTTAAGATGGTGTTGTCAATGTTTTCCCCATGTGGGAAATGAAGATCTAAAGACTTGTTTGCTAAGGTGACTGTGGAAAGGACTTAGTAGTGTCATTATGACATTAAGGATCGACAATCCTTTGGTCATTCCATGAAAAAAACTATGAAGAGAGTTCATAGATAGAGCTAAAAGATGGGTAGTAGTTGAGGGAAAAAATTTCCACGAGAATAGTCACCTACCTAAAGGACTATAGTGAATATAGCAATCTTATGGCTAAATGGCAATCATATTTCTCATGACTGTCGTAGAAGAAAACATAATAGAAAGGAGAAATTATAGTCATAAAGCTATAGTTATGCCAATAAAGTGTTAGTGACCTAACGAAGAGGCACTAGAACATATGAAGGGTAGAGTTGAGAACCATGATAGTGGCCATGAAAATCTTGATAATGAATAGTGGCCTAAAGCACAAAATTTTGTGCATGCAGTAGTTAAAGGACAATCATGGGAGTATTATAACCATGAAAAGACAAAGAAGCCAAACTTAATAGGGAAGTCAAGCAGCAAATCAGATGGGACAACAAACTATCATATTCCTTTGTTAATTTTATGACAACATTAAAATGCATGAGAGGAAAATTAGATGGAAGGGACATTAGGCATGTGAGGTCTTTTCATCACTCTCAAATCAATAATTATCATGAAGTTTGTGTATAAAAATATAGGATAGTGCTAAGAAAAGTCATATGATAGCCAACATTCTTAATACATGGTCAAATGACCCTAATGAGATGATCCTTGTCTGGACTAAAGATAAGTGAGAGGTTTCGTAAGTGCATAGTCAAAGGTTAAGTTACCATATGCATTAAAGGGTTGTTCAATAGCACAAAAGAAATAAGAACTCAGGACAATCAACAATCATATTCACATAGGGGACAAAGAGAAGTACTCATGAATATGGTTGATTGAGGCCATTAAGATTATAACCCCTATTCAAACGTTGTCAAAAATGACCTATGAACTATCAATCTAGAATGGTTCTATACCTATCTTATGGAGTAATATTTTGATTTGAAAGAGCTTGTGTCATTTTTCATTTTTAAAGGTGAATGTTGAATTGGAAAACCCTTGTTTACATTTCCAAGAGAAGTAAATAAATGACTATCATTTCACAATAGGTATGTTCTTCACAGTAGGGAAATCAAATGACTATAGGTGATAGTCTTGATATAAGACATATTGCATGATAGTGGTTTCTTCAAAAGGGACACACTAAAGAGTAGTTATTAAAAGAACTACAAGGATGAGTATGGTTATAAAGAGTTTTCATAGGTTTTTTGAAAAATGGACAATGACTTGAGTGAACTGTGTATAGATTGGTGAAGAGTGATTGTATCATAACATTTGTATAGTCATAGAGTGGGACAATCCTATGCAAAGAAAGAATAGACCATAGTTTTGTAGGGTAGTTCAAGGGAAATAATGACAATGAGTAAAAGAGCAAGAAAGGTAATACATGGACAAAAGATTTATCAAATTATATCAACTTAGATATTGATAGCTCTTGTGAAGGAATCAATCTTTCCTTTGAAAATATTGTGAATCAAGCCACCTCCTTGGTAGATGCAGTGAATCTTATCCCTGGTTTTAGTGAGAGAATGTTCAATTATTGTCATGTACAAGACCACTTGTATCCTATCTACTCCATGGATCTCATTCCAAATTTGGAGAGGTTTGTTGTTGATCCTATGTAGTCAATATGCCTTGATGAAGCTAGGAATCCATTCATCCAATAGCACATTTGACTACCTTTCATTGATAAGCCATATGTTATGTGAAATATTTGAGAGGGGCATGGTACAAGATTGATAACAGTAAGGTCAATCCAGTGTCAATTGGTGCAGTAATATAAAAAGGGTATAAAAGAAATCACAGTCTCAAATTGATTGAATTAACATTGAACAACCATAATGAAAGGAGCACTAAACATGACATTTCATGCAAGACTATAAGAGCCTGACTTTTTGATTTTATGGCCTCAAGGCATACATGATCCTTACTTGTGTTTTTCCATTAAAGGATCTCTTAAATTGAAGGTTTTGGAAGTAGATCATAGCATGTTTCAAAGGGATTTTTGTGCATGGAGATGTCAATAAGGAAATATGAAGACAATCCATAAGTGACTCAAAAAGGATAGTGAAAAGCTATAGTTTTTAGTTCATTCCATGAAAGACATTGACATGGTTAGAATAACAACACGGTCAATGGTGGACAAGTATGAAAGGGAGAGATTTGAAATGAGATTAAAGGCCCTTTAAAATCCGAATAATGGTTAGATACAATAAAATAACCAAAGGAAAATTTCCCTATCATGGCATCCATGCCAAAAGGCTAATGCAATAAAAGGACAGAGCATGGACAAAATTTTACTATGCATTAAGCCTAAAGAGTATTACTATGCATGAAACCTTCCAAATGATCATTCATAGGGCAGTAACCATGAAGATAGTGATGATTGACTATGGGATAGAGGGAAGAGTTTCAAAGTTAAACCAATGGCAGATCTCGAGGATAGCAATTGAAGTCAATAAAAGAGGACTTTGGGTTGAGATATTTAATAAAATAAATGAAGACAAATAAAAAATATGGACTTTTTACCCCTAAAAGACCTTATACAGCTCCTTAAGGATTTTGGCTATTTCAAACTTTCTTACACATGTTTAAAATTTTAAAGAAGGTAGGTGGCAGTAGTTTAAAATATTTATTGTCTAATCAAGGATCAGTTGCAAGCATCTAGGAAGTTTTTGATCAATTTAGAGGTATTTATGAGTAGTCAAATACAATTGCACACATGACCTATTATTATGCACAAAGTAGTTGAGGTAGTTTGGTAACCTGGATAGCAGGTTGAGGGTATTTAGGAACCTTCTAAGGAGCATGTTCATTAAAGGAGATTAGAACAACTAATTGTACCTATCTTCTATGCCACCTTTGGAGCCTTTAAGCAAAGTCACAACAAAATAATAGTTTTCAATGCCCAAGGAGAGCTTTGACATTTTCAAACAGCTATGACACGTCACATGTTAATTGCAAAAGGTTACTAAGAACTAGTAAATGCTTGTTCGCTAAATAGTACAACTTGTTTCATCCTTAAACAATTCTTTTCATTTTGGAAAAAAGCATTGTAAACTTGACTAAAGTTTATTTCTGGTCATAGTGACATTGTAACTCAAATTTTTTAGTCTTGAGATTGAAAATAAAAAAACTTTGTAACACATTTTTGAAGCAAGAAGCATATTTCAAACTTATGCAGGCTGTAAGAACTCCTTTTCAATGAAATTTAGTGATTATTGCTTTGTCAATAACTATTTTCTTGTGTGTATGTAGATGATTGATGCATATTTCTGTGATTTTTATGTGCCAATCCTCCAATATGTTGTCTCATTCAAGCACCTTTTAAACTAAAAACATGTCTTATATAGGTCAAAAGTTATGTAGCTAAGATTTACACTATTAATTTGTGAAAACATACTCAGTTTTCCTTCTTAAAGTAGTAAACATTGCAACTTTCTTGTGAAATACTTATGCATTAGCATGTTAGACCTTTGAGTTGTGTGAAAAGTAGTTGAATAACTAAGATATTATATGTCAAAACGGAAAAAAGCAAGTTGTAAACATTTAGGTGCATCACCCATATAGGCATTTTTAATTCATGTAATCCTTCTATCCTTTTCCACCAGCAAAGATAATAGTTTAAGTCAGGATAGGTGAACACCAAGAAAACTAGCTCACTCTAGAGGTTAACTCTCACATCCTAATCCCACAATCAGGAGATTTATCCCATGTTTCACCAGTAGGCTGAGTTTCCAACTTAGTAAGGGTGCACTATTTGGTGATAACAATTAGTTATGCAATGTGAAGAAATGCTTTGAGTTTGAAAGATGTGCAATGCAACGTAATCAATGATATGAATATAAACTACAAAATCTATATTTTACAACCAAATGCAATTGGTAGTTTCTGATGCTTATTAGTTATACAATGTGAAGTAATGCTTTGAGTTTGAAAGATGTGATATGCAATGTAATCAATGATATGAATATAAACTACAAAATCTATTTTTTACAACCAAATGCAATTGGTAGTTTCTCATGCTTATTAGTTATACAATGTGAAGTAATGCTTTGAGTTTGAAAGATGTGCAACGCAATGTAATTAGTGATATGAATATAAACTACAAAATCTATTTTACACAACCAAATGCAATTGGTAGTTTCTCATGCTTATTAGTTATACAATATGAAGTAATGCTTTCAGTTTGAAAGATGTGCAATGCAATGTAATCAATGATGAACATAAATTACAAAATATATTTTTTACAACCAAATGCAATTCACAGTTGTTCCTACTTATTAGTTGTGCAATGTGAAGTAATGCTTTGAGTTTGAAATATGTACAATGCAATGTAATCAACGATATGAATATAAACTACAAAAATCTATACCTTGTTCGAAAGCACCTATTTTAGGCTTTTAGCCATAGCAGCAAGATAAAATGCTTTGGTAGACATGTATGAAAAATGTGCTAGCATAGACAAGGAAATGAATTGTTTGGAAAAATGCCTCAAAGAAATGTGGTCTCATGGTGACGGAATGCCATGACAAGCCATGGACATTATCATGGCATTCCATCACCATGAGACCACATTTCTTTGAGGCATTTTTTTAAATAGTTCATTCCCTTGTCTATGCTACCACATTTTTCATACATGTCTTCCAAAGTATTTTACAACCAAATGTAATTGGTAGCTGTTGCTCGTTATTAGTTATGCAATGTGAAGTAATGTTTCAAGTTTGAAAGATGTGCAATGCAATATAATCTGTGATATGAATATCAACTACAAAAAACTATTTTTTACAACCAAATGCAATTGGCAGTTGCTCCTACTTATTAGTTATGCAATTTGAAGTAATGATTTGAGTTTGAAAGATGTGCAATGCAATGTAATAAGTGATATGAATATAAACTAAAAAATTCTATTTTTTACAACCAAATTCAATTGGCGACTACTCCTACTTATTAGTTATGCAATGTGAAGTAATGCTTTGAGTTTGAAACATGTGCAATGCAATGTAATCAATGATATGAATATAAACTACAAAAATCTATAGCTTGTTTGAAAGCACTTATTTTAGGATTTTAGTCATAGCAACAAGATAAAATGCTTTGGTAGACATGTATGAAAAATGTTGTAGCATAGATAAGTAGTGAACTATTTAAAAAAATGCCTCAAAGAAATGTGGTCTAATGGTGATGGAATGGCTATGGCTTGTCATGATATTCCATCACCATGAGACCACATTTCTTTGAGCCATTTTTTAAAATTAGTTCACTGCCTTGTCTATGCTACCAAAATTTTCATACATGTCTACCAAATCATTTTACAACCAAATGCAATTGGCAGATGCTCCTACTTATCAGTTATGCAATATGACATTGGAAAACTCATAGAAAGGAGCACAACAACAAAGGAAAATATGTAGCTAATGGAGAAAGGGGAAAATTACATCCATAGCCAAGGTCTTATTGAATGGAACAAGAGGTAGATTGTAGCCAATCATTTGTACACTCATTGAATATGACAATTTGTTGCATAATATAGGTAATAGGCAATTGCAACTACCACAACTTATTTTTCCACTGCCACAGTTTGTATTTTGTCTCTTAAGAGTGTTTCTAGGATAAATATAATGTTCTTAATTCATCATTATAGTGGTGGTTTCTATGATAAATATAGTGTTCTTAATCATTTTGATATTTCCAAATCCACCTACATTCTAGCCAATGTAGATTATATCAATTTGTTTGTTTTTAGGTCATTTTCTAAAAAATCAAATGAAAAAGAGTGAATTCCACTAACCATGATGGAAATGGAGTACTATAATAAATGCATATGGAATATATAAACATTTTTGTGTTAAGTTGAAATCCTCTATATAAGTTTACAACAATTCATCTAAATTATGTCATGATTTTTCATTTTTTCTTCAAACTCCTAAAAATTTAACATTTTTATGCTACTTCCATCTTATTCAATGTTGAATTCTATTTAAAACTATTATGATTAATAAAATAATGAAAGGAATGGTCTATATTGTCAAAAATAAACAAAAAACTCAATATAAGCATTTCAATTCTACAAAAATGAATATGTTACCTGAGATAATAAAATGCGATGTAGAAACTTCAAATTATATTCTTCTACATTGAACAAATAGATTGGTGCTCAAAAGGTGATGGATCAAGCATAATATGGTACCACAACAAGTCAACTACATAAAAAGGAATTTTCTTGTCAGATGAAGTGCAAAACCAGATAGAGACAGTGAATTGTGAGCCTGTATCATGGGTCAACTCCCTCTTGTACTATTTTTGGAACTTACCATATTTAGTGAGTGCCAAATGTGTTGCATAACAACCTTTCAATTTGGAAAGCACCAAATTTGATGTTTTGAGGCTTTGTAATTTGGTGAGTGCCAAATGTGCTATATAGAAAATTTTTAATTGTGAAAGCCTTGACCCTACACAAAGACTTATTGAGGGGAGAGAAAAGAGTGGGAGCGATCTAGTAGAGTAGAAAGGGATGGAGGGAGAGGTTTAATTATATTTACTGATAATGAAAAGGATAAGAGAGAAGAGTGGGAGAGACCTAGAGGATTAGTAATGAGACAAGGAGTGAGAGATGTAGCTCGGCCAAGAAGGGATGGAGAGGAAAATAACCTCAATCCTTATAACCTCGGATCCTCTACCCTTAAACCCTCAACCCTCAACCCTAATCTCTCAACTCTATACCTTAGACCCTAATCCATC